>VUQR01000390.1:39015-54402 GCA_015108515.1 Hemichromis elongatus | reverse complement strand
TATATATATATACACACATATATATATATATATACACACATATATATATATATATATATATATACACACACACACACACACACACACATATATATATATATAAGTATCAGGAAATGGGGGGTGGTTTAAGACTAGTAGTAAAACAGATGTAAATATAACAATGCAACAACAGCACATACACATAAGGAGTCATTAAATAATAATAATAATAGGACATTAAATTATAATATTAACCTCTTTCGCGTGGAAAAATCTTCAGATCACTTGTTACTAGTGTTGCCTGATAGTTTTAGTTGAATTAAAACGTCGTTGGCGTTTTCCACCGTTTTAAGTTACGGCATTACTGTAAACGGAACCTTAAGCGCGTCTTTGGTTTCTATCGGTGCTATTTCCGTAGTAGCACACAGTAAACCGGATATTGTCGTAATGTCAAAGATTGGACTCCTCATGTAACGGTGGATTTTTCTTGAATAGTATGTTTGCTTGTTTTTTGGCGTCTTGCCTGATGGTAACACATTGATTGGACTTTTTATTTGTGAGGTGAGCACTGCTCGGGAGGACATGGCTCTGAGCCAAGTCAGTCGCAGTGTGCGGCTGCTCTTAGGTCAAATTCAATGCTGTCGGTCAGCTCTGCTTTCAAATCAGACAGGTAAGTAAAGCTAGAAAGCCTTAAACTTTTCTCTCTCGAGTCACAAAAGCTGACCAGACTCTGATTGTCACGCAGCTCGGTGTCTGAGTCAAGCAGCCTCTAAGCCAGAGCCGTCCGCAGATGAAAATGAAGCCGTGAACCCGACCTTTGTGAACAGAAACCCCCGCAACCTGGAGCAGATGGCTCTGGCTGTGAAGGATCGGGGCTGGAAGACAACCTGGCCACACCGGCAGTTCTACCACAGGTATGTAATGGTTTAGGTTTTTACTGTGAAATCCAAACGTACAAATAAAAAGATTCGATTTTTTTCCCCCTCAAAGAGATCTCACAGTCAGACAGAGGGAGAGTTTCAGATCACATGACCTCAGGGACTTCCTGGAGATGCATGGAATTAAAAGTTCACTAATGAGATACCTCTAAAAGTCCAAACAAAAAAGTCCTAAAATTGAATCTGTACTCAGTGCAGCTAGTTCACCAATGACATAGGGGTCCTGAACAACCTGCAGACACTCCTAGGAAATAAATGCATGAATAACAATCTCCAGGTTCAGAGTCTGACACCATGGAACGTAACTATGTTAAGTGATTATAAACAGTAGCAAACCAGAAATTTGACATGAACATGCAGAGTTAAAGCAAAGTGAAAAGTTACCCCACGGTTCCTGATACACGATTTAGCAAATATCAGAAGGGGGCCAATCTGTCGGGCATAAACAAGGAATTCTGGGTTTTCTTCATTAAGTAGTCGACCATCTGCATAGTAGAGATAAGAAATATTCATATAGGTGCTTAAAAAGATCTGAAGACAGAGCAGATATAACAGAAACAACAAGGACCCCAATACAGAACCTTGTGGCACACCATAGGTAACAGAAGTGGAAGAGGGCCTGTACTTGCAAACAACTCTGCAACAACATTTGAAAAGCTTCTGTCAGATATCTATAATGTGATCTACTCTAAAGCAGATCCAGATACACCTACTATTGAGGAAAATGTGATGATCGTCAGTATCAAAATGAGAGGTCAAGTCGAACATCAGCAAGACTGAATATTCTCCTGCATCACGTTGTATAAAAAAAATAGACTAGACACTCTAAGAAGAGCTGTTTCAGTAGAATGAGTTCTGTGAAAGCCAGACTGTAATGTCACATTAGCTTTTGTATTTTTTTCAAATGGCAGTTTTTAAATTTCATTCATATTTTAGTTTCCCAGAAATAAATCTTAATAGCTTAGTACGTGAAATAGCTTACAGTAATTTAACAACTTTTATTAGTGATGACTTGTGAACGTGTGTTAATTTCTAACTTTGAAGTAACAAATATTATGAGGTAACGCGTTACTCTGTTAGGAAGTTATACAGTACCTTATAAAACTAAATTACCCATTTAAAATGGCTTCAGTCTAAGAAGGATCATGACTTTATAACAAGCAGTGACACACTCATTATTATTATTTTTGAGACATGTTGATGCATATGCATATATTTGATCTGCATATAGATCAAAAGAAATAGTCAAAGAAACAAGATGAACAGAGAGAAATCTGAAAAAGTGTAGCAGCTGTTGGGAACAAAATTTAAAGAAAAATGCAGACAACAGTCATGTGCATCAACCCCACATTGGGTCACAGCTTACAGCACGTATCTAAATTTATTACTTATTTTCTCAAATTTATGTTTTTTAGGTTGTATATCTAAAACTGGGTAACAAAAATATCCCATTATATATTCACTACTGGTAGTATTATTTTAGATTATACAAATATTCTGTATTTGTTCTGCCACATTGGCTCAGAACTGTCAGTATGAATGCACACAAACGTAATGGAATCAGTCAAGTTCCAGTGAAACAGTAGCATGTTTACGCATAAAGAACAATTATCTCTACTCAGGATTATTTCATTATCTCATGCGCCCGTTTTGGTTTCAGGTTGATGTTCTCCCGCAGCCAACACCACGTGACAGCCCAAGTGTTTTCCAGCTGCTCCCCTATTCCAGTGCTTTCTTGTTCGACTAAAGAGTGGGCTGTGAAGAAGGAGCTGGCTTCTACAAACTGCGTGGCAGCCTGTCAGGCTGTGGGCGAGGTGCTGGCGCATCGCTGCCAGCAGGCAGGCATCACCAGGATGGTGTACAGGGAGATTCCCTGGACATACCGCTCAGATTCTGTGAGTATATGCAGCAGGAACTGCAAGTAAAGTTACTGTTATTTTCCTTCACTTAGGGAGCCATTTGCTTCACGTCTCTCTCTCTCTGGCTTTTCTGTTTTGCAGGTTCAGTCTTTCAGAGCTGCAATGAAAGCAGGAGGAATCATTCTAAGTGAGCCCAGAAGGAAATATATTGGGACCTGACTTGAATTCATCTGTCAAATCAGCTGTTTTGTATAAATCCGCTCTGGATCCCCATTACCCCACTCTTTTGTTAACTATTACTGTACTGATGTTAAGATTACAACCGCTACAGTAAAAACTAGGAATCAAAAGAAGGCTTGTCCCTGTGCCATGTCTCTTTTATATTAAGTCGTTCGCCTCTGCTTTGTTATTTAACCAAAAAATAAAGGTTCTTGCTTTAAGTACAATAATTTATTTTTCACTCAGGTGCTTGTAAACAAGAGTGAGGTGCAGGCAGTGGAGAGTGTGTTATGATAAGGAAATGGATGACAATGAAAACCAATCACTGATCATTTTAATCATATTACAGTGTGAAGTTGGCTCAGGCGGTGGGAACAGTGTGTTGGGATTATAAAGTGCATGTTTTCTTTTTTCCTCCTTTTTTTTAATAGTGAGCATGCATGTTAAATGTTTTCTTCTTTTTCTTTAGCTTGGGTTCACTGGATAAAAAGTAATACCAGCATAAAATAAGAAATTTCCTCATCAGCATCTGGTGAATACAGAAAATTGAATAATTTAACTTGATCCATTTAAAGTCCATATAAATACAAGCTCAAACCCTGAACAGTGTCCTCTCACAGGCTGGTATAAAACACAAAACATGCATCCAGGCCATCAGCAATTATGTGACAATACATATACATATATACTGTAATTATGCACAAACGTGCAAAGTCACATTTATGATGACATGAAAGGGGAAAATGATACAAGAGAAATGCAATATAATACCACCACCTTGTACTTAAACCAAAACATTAAAAAGATCATTAAAGAATCACTTTTCATTCTTAGGTTGAAGGCACTCATGTAGCCCTGAAGCCAAAACATAATGGATGACAATAAAATAAGTGGGAAAGGTTCCTAACAAACCGTCATTTCCTTTAAATATGTTCACTGGCACAGAGGAATACAGTTTGGCAAACTGGTGCATGCCATAAAACTGGCCCTGACATAACCTGTAACGCACAGCTTAGCTTACAGTGAAATCCTCCATATCTGCACATGGTATGTGTTGTAAGAAGGAGGAAATGAACACTTTCTGCTTTGGGCTGGCAGCTTTCAGCCTCATATAAGGAAATTAAAACAGTTATTGCATAGATACCTCTGAAGTGTTGAAAGGAGAGCTTAAAAAAACGGAAGAGGGACTGAAGGAGCTCGGCAGGGACATGCTGGTTTATGTGTGTTTGGATACCTTCATAAACATATAACAATAATACAATAATGCACAATGATTTCAGCTATCAGATATCCTGGCTTTCACTGGTACAGCAATACTGCAGCATGGTCCTTATAAAAAAATCAACTATCTATTATAGCTTTCATGAGGTGACATATGCAATCTAAGACCTGCAAAATATAAATTAAGACTTTAGGATCATCGTATAAAAACCTTGGCGTGTTCCCAGAGCTCGCTTTCCTTCTTTTCTCCTCTGTGCCTCCTTTATAGTCTATCTTGTACCTCCCTGCTCGTTCATCTTTTTAATCACTTTCGGGCTTGCTTTGGCCTGCGGCCGGCCGGCTTGATGGTTCAGGTGAAACATCCACGCATGCTTTCTGGTGAGTGAGACACCGTCGCCCGTGGCTACGCCTCCGCTGTCCTGGTGACCGCCTCGGACTGCCAGGCATCTTTGAAAAGAACAACGTAGGAAAGTACAAAGTTATAACATTAGGATTAATTCTTCAGGCAAGAAATCTACTCCACTGATACATCACAACCCCAAACGTCTCTGAACGCTATGTGACTGACGTAAACCTCGGTCAAAATCTAACAACAAGCTGTAGCTTCTACTACCGTGTTTCAGTACCGTCAATACCTTCTATTCTACACCTATACGTATACCTATTCTATACCTTCTATTTCTTCGTTTTATCACAGATGGCATAACAGTCTTTGCTTCAACATAAGGAATTACAACAAAAGGACTCAAAAAGGTCAAAAGTATTGGAACTGATGTAAGGAAATGTACAAAGACGGAGACAAAAACTTGACAGATAAATATTATTAAATGTTGACTCGGGAGAGGAAACATCCAAGCATCTTAATTATTTCGATCATGGATGGCACTGCGTGTAAAACACTGGGGCGTAACTGTGAGATGATCAGCATTTAAAGCAACATAACCATAAATGCTGCCAAAAATAATGTTGACCACTAGGGCTGTGCGATATACTCAAAATTTCATATCCCGATATGAGACATCTATCGTCCCGACAACGATATGTATAACAAAAAAACAAAAACTTTTACATTTTCTGTAACCCGGTCAACTCGACTTGCGTGAAGTGTTTTTAGCTGGGCGTCGTGTACCTGGAGTCGAGCGTTACATACGTTGAAATGGCCACAATTATCTTAGTATTTATTAAACGGCGTGCTGCGGGGAAAAACCTGTTCTAAGGTTGATTTTTAGCACCTGGCGGCTCTTTTTAGCTTCTCGTCCGTAAACACTCTGCATACTATTTCACATGATTCCGTTTATTTTGAAAAATCTCAACAGGATCTTCTGCTTTATTGTGAAAGGTTTATGTGGAAAGTAAACAAGCGGATGGCGGAGCCACGTCATTGTTGCTAATGACAACGCATAAAAACAGTCGCTTGTCCGTCCATAGTGTGGTTATTTTAAATATAAGAGAAAGAGAGAACTTTAAGAAGTTCTACAGCGACCATCAAAACGATTAAAAAAATATTGACGTAAACAGTTTATTTTATGACACCACAAACAAACTATAGTAAAATATGTAACGATAGACATTTTTATGTCGTCATCCGATATATGTAGTTATATCTAACAGCCCTTTTGACCACTTATGTGGATTACATCATAAGCTCTAGAAAGATTCAGCACAGAAGACTAAATCAGCTACTGTTACTGGCAGGACAAGAGGGGGATGAAAGGCCATATAGGTTCTCATACAGAGTCAAAATAAATATTTTGATTAAAAATTAAACATATTTTGGTGTTTTTTTTCAATATGTATGTCTATGGAGATATTATCATCATCACAGGAAGGAAAAGTTGCTATAAAAACATACTGGTGGCCTCCAGTGCTACCCCTCTGTCTCAGAGTAGCTACACATAAGAACAATATAAAACAATCCAACATCACTTTGTTCTTGGGGTGACGACAACACTCCATCAGCCTTTCACAGCTGAGAGGTAAGAAGCATGACTCATATAGTTAACACCTTATTCATGAGTTATTTCAAACAACAGGCTTCGCTACATGTCCTCAGTCTAAATAAGACATTTGCAAACTGTCACCTAAACTACAAAGAGAAGGCTGGAGAGACCAGCACTCTGCTTCTTTTACCTGATCATATCCTTTATCCTCATCATCCATCTCACTGATGGACTGCATTAATGAGTAGAGGTTCATTCTGCCACTACGATTAACACTCGGTGGGAGCTGGAGATTAAAGAGAAGTAAAAAGATGAGTAGCCTTTGATGCACTCCAAGTAAGTATATGAGGATAAATGTAGGTCAGGCAGTCTGCTCACCTTATCTGGTTCATTTACAGTAATCACAGGGCCCGTCTGCACAGGGTCTTGGATAGTGTCAGACTTTGGGGCAGGCTGGTCAAACACCTAGATGTGGTTGATACGATATAAAGGAGTTAAAGCTGTAAAGGGAACAAAAATCTGGAATTTACAAAGTGATAAACTGCTCAGGATCTGATTACCTCACAGTCTTCCCCTGAATCATTTTTTTCATCTGGAGTATCTACGCCGTCATCCTCATCAAGTCCCTCATCTTCCTCATCGTCTTCCTCCTCCTCCTCCTCATCTTCTTCTTCTTCATCGCCGGCTGCCTTTGCTCCCTCCCCTCTTTCCTCATTTCGCACCGATTTTTGTCTTTGGTCTCTTGACTTTCGCTTCCAGAGAGCACTATGGCGCTGCTGGCTGGAATGATAAATGCACACACAGCACATTCCTCAACTGAGCCCTCAAACTAAAGAGAACAGAAAAAAGAGCACCGGGCCTAACCTTGCGCTGAGGATGCCACTGTAGGTCTGGAGCTGCTTCATGAAGCCCTCATTGGGCTTGATGATGGACCGGCGATCCCTGACGTAGTTCAGTGCCACATCCAGTGTCCAGTGCTGCTGCTTCATAGCGTAGGCAATCACTGTGGATGCAGAGCGGGACACGCCCATCTTGCAGTGAACCAACACCGCCTGACCACTATTCCTGTAATACACAAAGATGAAGCGGAAAACACACACACAGTGATTTTGGATTTTGCTTAATAAATATTAAGTAATGAGGGAAGAATCGCTGGAACGTATACACACAAGCAAAATAATGCTCTGCAGTAAAAAGCTTCTGAACATGTGGAACATGTGAGCAGCAGCTGACCAAATGTAAGATTTGCAGATTGTATGGTAGCTTGGCCTTCTCTCAGAGGTTTGTTTCAAGACTCCAAACTGAAAACACAGAAGCAGTATTTTTCTATTTTTGTGGTGTGAAAACTGCCTATCATGATGTTTCACAACTCGGTCGTCGTTTGTAGACATCACTCGCACAGATCAGACTTTAAACGGGAAGCCGAGTCACAGCGTGACAGCTCAGAACTGCCAAATTGGTAGTTATGCCAATCTTGATGGAATTCAGTATTTGAGGAAACGTAGCCTTTCATTTTCTGTTAAAAATGGACACAGAGACCGACAACACTCTCATCAGTGTCCATTAAATATGAATGCATGAAGTGAGCATAGCATCATCATAAAGACTGGAAAAAGTGGAAGCACTGTGTCTATAAATTATTAAAGTCACACATATAGTGGTGCCAGTGCTGTTAAATCTCTCTAACATTTTATATTTTACACTCTCACTGGCCACTATATTAAGTACACTGTTCCAACTCCTCGATAATGGAAGCTGGATGGAAGAATGATGATTTCACCACACAACCGTCTCTGGTATTTACAGAGAATGGTCTGGAAAGACAAAATATCCCCTGAGTGGTGAGCGGTGGTTCTCTGGATGAAAATACTTTGTCAGTATCAGAGGAAACTGCTTAGAGCTGACAGAAAGGCATCAGTAATTCAGAAGAACATTTCTGAATGTATAACACATCAGACTGTGAAGACTTGTGGAGTCTTGTTGCAGACCATGGGAACACAGTGTACCCAGAGCATCTTCAGCTTCTGTCTTTTTGTCACTGTCACTGTCAGGTCTCACAACCATCTTGCAAACCCTCCCCTTCACTCTTGCTGCTATCCTTCTTCACAAATCACCCCTGACACTTTTCTCCACCCACTCCACCCTGTCTGCACTCTCCTGTGCATTCAAACCATCTACCTTTACTATCTCCGCTCGTTTCTTCTTCACCTTTTCTAACTGTCTCCCTCTCATTCACAGTATTGTGTCTTGTTTCTAATGACTTTAATTCCTCTTTTCTCCAGAGCACACTTCCAGCTCCACAGGCTTTCTTCTACCTGCTCCTTACTGTCACTACAGATCCCAATGTTGTCTGCAAATATCACAGACCGCAAAGACTCCAGCCAGACTTCATCTGCCAACCTGTCCATCATCATTGCAACAAGAAGAGGCTCAGAGCCAATCCTACACCACCTTGAAACCATCTGTCACTCCTATCCAAAACTGTTATACAGTCACCGAGCTTCTGCCCACGAGGAACAATCATAAACCTTTTTACAAGTCTGGATTTAAAAAGCCTCTGATACCTTGCAGTGTTGATGAAGTTGAACGTAGCTGGCCAATGGGACAGCAAGTCTGTGGCTTCCACATCGTACACTCTGATGTTCTGGTATGTGAAGGACTCTGGGAAAAAGTTGTCAATTTCCCTCGTCACATTCAGAATGTAGCCCACGCTGAAAAACATGCAGAGACACACTCAGAGTGACAGCAAGACAGAGTGCATAGTTACCCTAATTGTGAGTTAATGGGATATAGAGACAGACCACCACACACACACAGCTGCAGTTGAAACTACTAACTTGTTTTTCTGTAGCTCCTCAAAGTTAGCTGCATTCCACTCGGAGCCCTGAAACCAAATTAAAAAAAAAAAAAAGTAGGTTAAAGCAAGGTCAGAGAAGACGAGAAGGAAAGGGCTGACGGAGCCATCTTCCCTATCGCTGTCAACACAGATCACAAAGGGGAAGTTACAGTCACATGACCTGGCACTGAAACCCATGTCAGTTTCTTTTTAACCAAAGCAAAAGAAGGTGACTGTACATAATATGGCTTTTAACTTTATCCGACTGTTAACAATGACTCACCAGGTAAAGATAGTCAAATATTTTGGAGGGCTTGTCCATCTGAGCCATGGTGACCAGGATCTCATTGTCGATATACTCCTTGTAGGGTCTCATGTCAAAGCCTATCCTGGTCTCCAGGGTAGCGTGCACCTACAGCAGAGAATTAATGCATTTTTTCACCTCAGTCATGATATAATAATTTTACTTTTTTTTTTTTTTATTTTAAAACCAACTTCCTGTCTCTCTCCGCCCACACTTCTCACCATTTTGGATGTGAGGTTGTCCAGGTCTTCAGTCCTCATGATGTCTCTCAGGTGTTCTTTGATCAAGATTTCGTTGGAAACTCTCTCTGCCGAACTTCCCAGAGAACAAAAGAGATATTTTAGTAACAACTGTCAGGGAGGCACAAACAATAAGAACAGATTCTTATTATTACTACATTAATATTAACATTAAGTGCTAGTGCCATGTTTCATTCTTCTTTTTGAGCTATTTTCCTGTTGATGGTACAGCTGTACTTTTTTTAAACATAGGATTTTAAGCACACAAGGTTTACTTGTAGTGGACTAATACGTTAAACTTATATCCAAGTAAATTATCTTAATGTACATTTTTTTCTACCACATCAACTCCCTTGGCTACTACAAATAAAAGCATACCTCTGTCCATCACTGTCCTTGCGGATTGACTCCAGGTCATTCATGACCTCCCACTCATTGAGGCAGGTACGATCAGACTCGATGTGCCGGTAGTAGTGCTGAGCCCATTCCAGCCCAGAGCCTGGGATCAAAGCTGCCTTGATTGCACGCTCACAGCAGCCATGCAACACCTGCAACACTGACCTTACAGCAAGAGAGAGAGGGGAGAGGAAAAACAAAAAAAAAAAGTCTATTGATATTGATTTAGAGCAACAGAAAGCTGTTGATATACAAATTGAGCAGCTGGATGCTGCTACAGTGGGGATATAGGCATCACTCACCACATGGTCTGCATGGAAACAGGTTTAAAGATTCTGGTCTCTTTTGCTGAACTCACGCTAAAGCCACTGCAGGAAACAGACAGAAACGTGAACGCTCATTATTAAGCCTATGAGACAGTGACAGTGCTAAGAAGCACCGTTGTGCTACATCACAGTCTGAAACACAAGAGAGAAATAATTCAGTATAAATAAGAATTATTTCTTGTTCTTGTGGAATGAAAATGTGAGAACAGTGATTGAGAGAGCCATTAGCACAGTTGGAGGTGTGATCCAGCCTGGTGAGGGGGAACGTGCTGGTGTGACATGGCAAACACACTTGGATGACACTAAAGCATGCACACTCATTTAAAACACAGCAGCTTAAGCGCCCCGTCATGTTAGCCCAACTGTTTTTAAACCCGACACCTCTCGGTTTACCGAGAGACCAGCTCTTCCATCTTTTGAGCATCAGCAGCCCAAAATTAGCTGAAATGGACATTTGATGTTCTTCATGCACTACAATGCAGTCACAGAATAAATTTATTACACTTTAAAGCAGCTAAACTCGCTAACCTTTCAATACACAGTCACATAAAGAAACTAACCATACTTTACTTTCATTTCATTATTAAAAACACATGACCTCCATGCTTATGCAATGATGTGACTGAGTGACAGGAGCTGTTGTAGTTCACAGAGAATGATTCAACTCCAAAAATAAGGACATTACTCATTCATATTATCTCTGGCCAAAATCCCAGAAATCAGGCTGCACCATCTGTGCAGCAGGCTCACCATCTCCTCCTCATGCTTGCTTTTACACTTTTAATATAATCCTTAATCGTTTTTTAAAAGCCGTTTTCTTACCCATCTCCATCCAGATAAACTTGCGTATTGCTCCATATTGGCAGTACGAGGCCGATGGTGCAACGATCACTAGAAAGAGAAGTAGAGGACACATACACACAAGACAAGGGAGGAAATTTCACTTGTTAAAGCTTAACCAGGAATTATTAACAGAACAGAAATCTTATCTTGTGCAACTGTACACCATCATCTTGGTTACACACACCTGTCTGAGTTGGGGAAATCCATGCCCAGCAGGATGCTCTCATGTTTGTTGCCCAGTGTGGAAACGACGATCAGATACCTGACTCTTACTGGGCTAACAGAATCTAACTGCACTGCCTGCATGGAAAGATATAGAGATAGAGGGATGACAGGGAAACACACAACTTGTGAGCGCTGCATTTTACATGCAAAAAAAAAAAGATAGTTTTCTTTTTAAGTCTAAGGTTGCCAAATAAGGTTGGGTATTTGCAAGTGGTGTAAAATGTCCTGCGTAGTTTATTTTCTTTGGCCGTAAAGGAAAACTCAAATCAGGGAAGTGAATGTTGTCTTTACAGAGATCAAGATACTGGCTCCTGTCCGGTTAAAGGCCTCTACCTATAGTCTTGCTGAAACAAGCTCAAACAAGAAAAGCTACAAGTAAAGTTTGTGAATGTGGCTTTTGGGTTACATTTTTACATTTAGTTTTGCTCTCCTGCAGTCTTAAGATATTTAGAAATTATTGATATTTTATGTAGACTGATTGTCTACCAGAGATGTCCAAGTCATGCCACACTGTCCACACACAAATGAACAGAATTAGTCTTAAAACAGTGACTTTCAATTTAAAATTCAAATTAAACACAATGTAGTATACTGGATGGATAACATGAATCAGAGACTTATCATAATGTGTGGAATAACACCGCCTCAAGGCCACTTGTTGTGACTTGGTGCTTTATAAATAAAATTGAATTGAATGAAATTTTTATGTGACATAAAAATATAATATCATCATTTCATTGCTATAGCAACACCATGCATTTACATTCCCTAGAGCAAGAACAACACAAGCCCAGGCACGTCTGAGGGCAAGAGCCACGTGCCCCTGGCAAAATATGCAAGTAAGTTGTTCCCACTAAAGGTGGAAAGAAGAATTGTGTTTCATCACTTAAGGCAAAAACACAACCAGGCTATAAAAGTGAAGCAGCTAGTGATGTGCAACACTAAAGTAAGCATATGTCTTATATCAGCAATGCTGGAGCAAGCTTCATATGACACGAAGCACAAACAGTGGATTGAAATTACTGATATACATTGTTTGGTCAAAGCGATGATACCAATCCAAATGGTCTATAAGCAACCCGCTGAAAAGCTCAACCCAAGGAACAACAACATTTTTCAGTTTTCTTATGTGACGATAGCATGCTCCCCCTAAAGAGTTACAAGGTTAAGTTACTTCAGCTAGTGTTAGCCCAAAGAATTGAAAAGTTATTTTATACTTTAACTTAAAATGTTCAGGACAAACACGACCTAACGTTGCCCCTACTTCTGTGTTATAATGCTGCTGCTGGTACCTTGTTTCACAATTCAAATTTAGAAAGACAGTAGCTCATTGGAAAAGAATGTTTGAAAATGCCTTTTATTTAGCGACTCTTAAAAATCCAGCTGCCTGCAACCATCAATAAAATGTTGGTTCGTATTTTTCTCTGTATATCCTCAGCAATATTGTTGTGGCAGATTTTCTTGGAATATTGCGATATACTTTCAAGGTTATATTGCCCACCACTAATCATCACATGTGATATTTTATTGATGCTCCCTTGAAAATTTTACAGAAAAGTACATGGGGGTATTGTGCCTTTCTTCTTGAATGTTCTACAAACACTGAATGCTCTCACCAGCACCAAATAATAGCTCTGGACATAGCCAAAAATATATCACACTATATAAATATTAGTAGAATTATATTAACACAAGACAGCTAGTGACACTAAGGACCTAAAACCTGGTAACTCACTGTCTCTGAAGGTTTGGGACTTGTAGTGAAGTAAACTACACTTTAAAAAACTCAGTATGTGCAACAACACTAACCTTTATGTTTCCTTAACATCATAAGCCAATAAATATTTACCAAAACTCAGCATTTTGGAGTTATGACCTTGGGCAGTGATACAATCGTACAAGTTTACTTGTTGATCAAAGAAAAAGTAAGTTATTTCAGTGTGACATTTTTCAGATATGATTTGTAAAGACACGAGTCCTCACCAGCTTCACGGTATCTTCTGGTCTGAGGTGTTCAATCATTGCACGAAGATGTGTGTGCATGTCTGGCGCGCCGCTGCTTTGCTTGACAGGAGAAGTCGGGGTGTGAGACGTGTCCTGATGAACGCTCTCGCCCTTGCCATCTTCCAGCAGGAGGACTGCCCCTTTAACCAGGGCAAAGCTCTCTCTAGAGAGTTACAGAGAGGAGGTTACTGCTGCTGTCATCAAGTAACTGGTTATCATCTTTCCTAGGTGAGCAGTTTATAACTATTTAGATCAGATGTGGGTTACAGCTACCTTTTCTGAAGTCTTCCTCTCCTTTGAAGGCTTTCATCCTTAGAAAGTAAATAAATTCAAAAAAATAAATCTTCATCAACAAGAATCATGAACAAAAAAAAGTCTAGTTGGTTTCTATGCGTGCAGTTCACCATGTTAAATTTGATTTACCTATTAATTACATTTACAAAGACTGTAATGATTTTGTTAGGCAGGCTGTTGGCAAATATAATGAAGTGAAAATACCTAGATCCCAAACAAGGGTCGAATGCTACTTAAAATGAAAAAGATTGTTACAAAGTGTTTCTAATGCTCTGAAAGAAGGCAACAAATATCCTGGAAGCACTATAAGCAGTGTGTGAACGAGTGTGTGTACATGTTTGTGTGTGTGATGTTTTTCCTGTTTAAAATTTGGCAACAAACTAGTGGGGAAAAAACAAGTTCCTCGGGTGAAATGTGCTACAACACAGATAAGGTGCAGTAGTGAAGAGACAGACACGAAGAGCTAAAGGGGATGGGGAAGGCGGAGTAACAATAAGCAGGTAAACAGTGGAATAACAGAAAAAAAATAACAGTAAATGAAAGAGAAATGCAATGCGTGAAGAGGGCGAGGGGGAAAGAAACAAGAGAAGTAGCAGTAGTAACAAGGGTTTACAGAGACAGAAACTTGAGACAGTAACATTACCTGTTACGCAACTGACAAGTCCAGACAGAGTCAAGAAAAAGAGAAAGAAAAAAAAGAAACAGAGGAGGAGAAGTGGGCAGGAGCCAGGAGCGGAACGATGAGGGTTTGAAGAAGGAAAAAAAAAGGAGAAAACACAAGTTAAGATAGCGAGTGTTTAGATTCTGTGACATAAATATGCAAAAAAATGAGACTTGAAAGCACAGTAAAATTATTTATGGTTTAATTTGCAATGATAGAGACCAGAGGGGAAAGTCAGGCCGTTGTCATAATGCTGAAAAAAATATTTATGACAGAGCAGGAGAATGAAAGAAGAGGAGATGTGAGGGACAGAAGCAGATGATAGAGTATTGATGTATGCATTTAACAGGTACAGTGAGTCTTTAGGCAAGTGATTCAATCACTATCTGACAATGCTTTAATGGGAGCTCTATCCGTGGTATTTTTGCCATGTAAACCTATCAGTGCAATCGCATCCCTGGCTACAAGTGAAAAACAAATCTGCCTTGTTATCATTCAGGCAAATGTAGTGATGCTATCCACAAAGGGACACATTCAGGAGCTGCTGGGCTTCACGCTGACTTTTTCAGGGGCTGGCATGAATGGCTCGTGGTCAACGTTCTGAATCATTCTTTATAAAAGAAAAGTAAACAACCTAATATCTGCTGACACGATGCAAAATGTTTGTGTACAGCAAAACTGGGAGATAACTGAACTCACTGGCACGGTGGAGATGGATGGGATCCTATGCAGGGTCAACAGAGCCATTGTACAGGTCCGTCTGCGCTTAACCTGCTGTTTCTTGCAGGCTCAGACAGGCTCTGCTGGTTCCTTAGCCAAAACTGTGCCACGGGTGGGGTCAGCACTAGTATTATTATCTGAAATGACAAATGGATGTTTGGACTTCAGTTCAGCTTGGTATCAGTGTGGCTTAGGAAGTCAGGAAAAAATGCTGCTGAACCATTTTCACAAATCCAGTTAAAGCATAGTTGTGCAATATGAGGAAATACAACATTTAAGTATTTATATATATATATATATATATATATATATATATATATATATATATATATATATATATATATATTATACATATTTTTTTTTTTTTTTTGTTTTATTATAAA
>VUQR01000390.1:0-21093 GCA_015108515.1 Hemichromis elongatus | reverse complement strand
GTTTTGAAAGGTTTCCCTGATAGTGTTCTGCTCTGCACAGGTGGTGTGGCTCCAGGTTGGCATCGGCCCTGATGATCGCAACAACCCCTCTCCACCTCTTTTCAACCTACCCAGAGCTGATGTCTCAGAGGGCGAGGGGGTATGTTTGTTCTGGAGTCTTGAAGAGACAAGCTACATCACGGTGAGTCATGGTAGTTAAAATGTGAAACACCGGGTTGTTTGCTTTCCTCTCCTTTTTTCCAGAAGTATGACGGCAGTGCAGTCACAGTGTATTTCCTCATGGGTCTGCTAGACTAGCTTTACTAGAAAAGCTGCAAATGTGAGTTGCGGTCAAGATAGTAAACCCATTGCTCGAGTGCTTAGGTTGTGCATGTATATAAAAAGTGCTGCTCACAGAGACTGTCACTGGAGATGACTACCTGACTCTGCAAGGGCAACGAAGGTGAGAGAAAGAGGGAGAAAATGACAGACATAAGAGAGGAAGATTCATCTCACCCGGCACTTGAACATGCGCGTATTTACCCATCCATACACCTGCACATTTAACACAGTGAATGTTTCTTCCAGTGATCAAAGGGGGAGCAGATGTATTACTAAGGGCACTTGTTTCCTCATGTGCATCTGTCTACTACCTACTCTCACTCAGCCTTCTTCATCCATGTTTATCTGGCTCTATCCGGATAAGCAGGAGGTGCTAAAGTGACACCCTGACCAGTGCGGGCTTGTGCAAAGCAAGTACCTCTAATCTTCTTAAAGGACAAACCTACACTGCATGTTTTACTACTACTAAGGAAGGCTAGTCGTTGGCCTCCATTCAGCAGAGGCACTGAAGTAGAAGTGGGAGAAAACTGAGAGAAAGTGAAGAAAAAGACAAATTCTATACCATAAATGTACTTTTACACACAGTAGTGCAGCTTAATATCTACCGCTTACAGCACAACATGCATTGTTTTTACATAACTCAGAAGTATAGTGAGGTAATTCCTACTTTAATGACTCATCCTTCCTCATTTATTGGACACAGGCGTATTTTGAAAATGCTAGGAAGAAGTGTGGCAGATAGCCAGAGCACTGCCTCTTTTAAGCTCTTCACAGAACTGTCGGCATGCAGCATTTTGATCCATATTTCCAAAGGCCGGTCAGACTGAGCTCTTGGATTGGTTTCCCCCAGGCCAAGGTATGGATCATTAAGTTTCAGGAGGGCGTTCATCATCGTTAGCCCAACAGATCAGATCTAGGTCACTGCTTTTCCCGCCCCTGCCAAATTTTCCCCTTTGTTTTCCCTCTTTCAGTGGGTGAAACCGCCTAGCATGGCCACAGACAGCAGATGAAGTATATCATGAAGGAGTATCTGCTGAAAACAAAACTCAGCATAACTTAATTCCCATTCATGCCGCAAATAAAGGCTGTCAAGTAATTATCAGGCGCTGTACAAGCCTCTTCCAGCTGCAGTGTATTGATTGGCTGACAGAAACAAAACACTTTTCAGGGGCGTCGTAAGTCTTGAGATTTGGTTTGCAATCAGTTGAACTCCCCAGGGTTAAAATGAGCCCTCCATCGCTCTTTATGTCCTCACCACTCTTTTCTTTATAGGGCAAGCTAAGCAGAAAATGTACAGTTGCAGAGTGGTGGTGTTGTGAACGTTCATACTGAGGCATACTTGAGTCCTTTTATTGTGTGAGTATGCAGTTGTTGTTGTTTTTGAGAATCAGGTCATTTCGCCATGTTTTCCTGCTCATGCTGACTAAACTCCACCCCTTTCTCTCACAGCCTTTTTTTTGCTTTCTGCTCACACATCTGATTATTCATAGTGTTTGAGGCGGGCTACATGTGGTGCATATAAAACTAGATGCAAATGTAGCTGGCGCACAATTCTTTGCACTGATTACACAGTCCAAAAAAGACAGAACTGAGCTCTGAGCAGTCTCTCGTTTCATTTATCCCAACCAAATCCTTTCATCTTCCTCCCACGTTTCCCTGTCCCTATGCGTCTTCATGCACTTTTCTCTCTTTGTTGCTTCAGATAAATGGAGGAGCAGGAGCGATGCAGGAGCAGGTCTCCAGCTCGGAGGGCCAGTCGGGTGCAGCAGGTGGTGGGGACAATAATACGACGCACTCGAGAGTCACTTAGCAGGTACGGAATTAAAAGGAGTCTGAGCTGAGGGGAAAGATGTTTTTGTGGTGAAATCAGTGCAAACGTGTTCAGGGGGTAGATTTTGATGGAAAGGAAACTGAGTATGCAGTATGAGTTAAAAAAAAACAAAAAAAAACCCACCACAAGCTAAAAATAACTAAACAATATGTGAAGAGTAGAAGAGCAACTTAAAGCATTTCTAGGCCTAGTGCCAGACTCTTGAGTGACAAAAAAATGTGGAAAGTGCAGGTGTGTGTTTGTTTAACATGCTGAGGAAATTTACTGACTCATTGTGAGTTAGCAATAACTAAAAAAAGGGTAAACAGCACCCGAAAAACAAAGAGAGGCAAAAACTGAAGAAGGAACCGCATTTTTCAACCTGTTATGGACCCACTAAGACACGCACACAAACCAAACCTCCTCCCTACACCCACACACTGAGCCACATAGCTAAGTACATATTCAAACCCGGACTGCCTGGCTGTTCCTCTCTCATACACAAACTTGCCCCACAGCGAACCACAAATATGCTTTCAAGAATCCTTCATATTCTCACTGTTCGCTAAGATGTTTCTCATTCTCAGCAATGAATGCGTTGCTGAGAAATCCCAGTAAACTTCCTCCTGGGAAATCCTGGAGGAAGCATATTCGTTATTGCCCCCGTGGGTAATTTTGGTTTGCAAATAGTTGTCAACACTGTCATTGCACATCATAAATAAACGAAAAGCATACATTAAATGCAATCATAAAGAGAGCTGCAAATGCACTGAAAGTCCACAGTTAAAAACTGTGTACTACCCTGGCTTGCAGCCTGTTTAGCTATCCAACAGCTGACAGAACAAATGATCTCATATATTTATTTGCTTTGGCCCTCCCCAGTCTTCTCATATGACTTGTGTTGAAGCTCCGCATAAAGAGGGTGTTGAAGGCCTGCCAGAGTGACCTTTGCCCTCTGACGGGGTCTTAGTTGCCAAAACATGGCGAAGATCTTTCAAGTCGGTGCCAATGGTCTTTTGGCAGAGTTTCACAATATTCTCCCGGCCTGTTTTTGTTAATCATGTTGAGGTTGTAAAACCCACAAATCACAGCAAAACCTAAAGCGATTCAATAAAAGTGTCAATGTCTGACATGGCTTTGTGAAAACGAAGCGGCACTGAATTTAATTTTGTCATTCAAACGATGACAGGAGGCTGCAGGAAGGGTCCACTCTTAGGTTTAACAGTGGCATTACCATACACTTAAGTAAACCTATTTCCAGGGTGCATTCAAGCTAAGCATGTATATTAATCTGCAGTATGTGACTATTGTTTTTTTTTTTTATCTGTTGGTGTCATTTAATCAGTGTTAATAACAGATGCAGCTTCTAAAAGGTGAATATATGATGCTTTTCTCTAATTATTTATAAATTAAGTGTAATTAAAAATAGTGAACAGGTAACAACATGCCACCTTGAATTATATATAAACTTGAGATTCACTTTGACTTTCCACTGCCTTCAAAATGTAAATCCTACACCATAGTATTAATTGTAGCACAAATAAACCACCTGTGAAGTGAGTCTAGCATGCTTTTCCCTTATTTTTGGTCATAGACATACTGTTATGATGGTTAACATTCACTTTTACAAGTTTCTAAATAAAGAGGTCAAATAAAGAGTATTCTTGACCTGAATTGTCAAAACACTTGATTTTAGAAAGTTTTTTCTACTGTAGCTCTTGGCGTGGTGTAGCAACCCCACTTTTGTGAGGGATAGCCAATAAGAAGAAAGTTGACTTAACTGTAGAGTAGCTAAATAGGTTGTCTTCAGACAGTGAGTAAAATGAGAGGCTGCATCGAGGCCTAAAATATATGCAAGCTGTCTGAACTTTGGAGCCGGAAATACTGTGTAACACCACAGAGGATTTCTGTGTTACGTTTTCATCAGCAGTCACTGTGTAACAAACAAAAAACGTGATCTGGAAAAGCAGAAAGTAAACTTTCTCCTCTTTGAATATACTGCTTGGATACATAGTATGTCTTCATGGCCTTTGTCGCCTCCAGTTTGATAACCCTGTTTGACCTCCTCAGAGAGCGGTTGCTAGGCGATGGGAGGTCGCAGCGCTCCAACAGTCTGTCCAATCAAAACTTCCAGGCCAAGCTGACATTGCAGATTACCAGGGACCCGGTCCTGGACAGCAGCACTGGACATGGCTTCACCCTCACCACAAACGCACCCCTGCTGGTCAGGGACATTGCCACAGGTACATCGGCCGTGCGGTGGCTGTGAGTCAATGTTACCAAATTGCCACCTGCTTTATGCAACACTTCTCCGCGTGCACCAAGCATATTTACACTCTACCCTACTCTCTATCTCTGTCTTTCTCTCTCTCTCACACACAAACACACACACACACACACACACACACACACACACACATTCCTGGCATTCAGGCCGCAGGGCACAGTGCCAGAGAAGCCACAGAAACAACAGAGCCACCTGCTCATCCTTTCTAAATTCAATCACTTTTCATTTATGCACCTTTGATGGGGGGATAGAGAGACTGATAAAGAGAGAGAGTGCAGGGGAGAGAGAGGGAGAGATGCTGATCCATTACTTTATGTCTATCCTGTAAAATAAGCTGATAAATGCAGTAAGGAGGGTCCCACCCTGCCACCAGCGCTGTGGCTGCTGCCAAGAAGAGGAGAGAGGAGTGAGATAGGGAGCGGGAAGTGATAACAGAAGACAAGATTTAAGTGAGAGAAAAGATGCCAGCAAGAAGACCCAGAGGGGAATATACAACCAAAGTGCAAACATGGCCAAAGAGAGCAAAGTAATAAGAGTCAAAGTGTACAGAGAGGGGACGGAAAATTGGGGACACTTAGGGATTGGGAAGTCAGAGAGGCCATGTTTGTAGATGTTAAAGAAAAGTGAAGGATGATGAAGTAGGATAGAAAGAGGAAGAGGAGGAAGAGCTATTATGAAAGCTTAACAGAAGGGGACTTTGGCTTTTGGGTGTGTGTGTGTGCAGAAGCTTGCCATGCTGTACGGCTTGCCTTCAGTGGGTCACAAATCAGGGACAGACAGGGCTTTGCCAGGCAGACTGGGTGTGTGAAAATTTGTGGGTGCATGTGTTTACGTGCACAGATGCTCAGCATGTCTGTGTGCTTGTGTGTTAGAGTAAGCTGAAACTGCTGTGCCTCAGTCGTGCTCACTTGCCTGAAGACAAATGAGTATAAATAACTACAGAAAGCAGAGCCGAGCCAGGCTGGAAGACACCCAGAATAACCGTAACCCCTCACGTCCCGGAGAGCTCAGCCGAACGCTGTTGAGTCAGCCATATTGGACAAGCATGTGTATCCTTCTGTGTGTGTGTGTGTGTATCTCCCTTTGTCTCCACGTACGCAGCTGTGTTGTTGTTTTTTTGTTTTGTTTTATGCAAGCGCTCACTCTTTTCATTGTGTGGATTTGTGCATCTGTGTGTGTGTTGATGGGATTGTGTGTGTTTAGGAAGTCCTGCAGATGGGATACTATACCCAGGGGACCAGGTGCTGCAGATTAATGATACAGTGATGGAGGATTTGAGTGAGGAGCAGGTGGAAAATGTCTTAAGGTGAGGAGATCTATCTATTTACAGTTGTGGTCAGAAGTTTCCATACACTCATGGTGGGCATGAATCTCATGGTAATTTTGGGCTTTTAATATTTTTTTTAAACCTTTCTTTTTCCAGGGTGGAATTAAAGACTTTCAAAAGCAAATTATTTATTTATTTATTTATTTATTTATCTGGTATAATTCTGGATATTTGATCAGTCTCTTTGGTAGAATTAGTAGAGTTAATATAAATGGGCTGGTTCTCATTCCAAAACTACCTATGAAGTGTTTGGGATCATTGTCCTGTTGGAATATCCAGTTACATCTGATATTCCGTTACCTAGCAGTTGATTTGATGTGAAGTTGAAGAGTTTGGAGGTAGTCCTCCTTCATTATTCCATCCCAGTACCACTGGCAGCCCCAGAGCATGATGGTAACACCACCATTCTTGATAGGTATTATGGTGTTCTTACGTTTGAAAGCCAGATAGTTCGATCTTTCTCTCATCTGACTCAAAAAGTTTTTTTTTTCCACAAGGCATTTGGCTTGTCTGTGTGGGCAGCTGCAAATTTCAGTTGTGCTTGAAGGTGTCGATGTTGAAGTAGGCCCCTCTTTCTTGGTCGCCTCCCTCTCTGTTCAAGGTGTTTCAGCAGCTATCAGCTCAAAATTGAGCCTTGGTGATCCTCACCAATCTCCTCTCATTTTAAAAGGGATGGTTTGGGGCTTATTCCAGACCAGAGTGGTGACACATCTCAATAATTTGTACTTACATTCTGTAAGCACGCTATAAACCAATGATCGTGGATCTACAGTTGTTTGGAAATCTTTCCAGCTTCTTAGAAAACTGCAGATTTAAGTGACTTTATGTATATATTTCAGTCTGTGTGTATACTTACAATTCTGTGTAAATTCAATGAATAAATAAAAAAATTCTATTCTCATTTTTACAGTAATTGAAGAAATTCTCTTTACAGTTATTTTTGTTGTTTTCTGGGAGTGTGACGTTGATTCGTGTGTGACTGTGTGTGTAGAAGGCTTTGTGAGTTAGCAGCAGAGATCAGAGCAGAAGATGCTGAGCAGAAAGGTTACAATCCCTCCTCCGTGTGTGTTTGAATGAATGCTTCTTCTCTCTGCTCAGGAACTTGGAGGATTGTATCAATGTGACTATCCTGCGGCACATGACAGTGAGTACAAAGAAGACATTAATGAGCTCCTCACTACACAAGCAGTCAGAGTCATTATGCCATCGCTCATTTAAACATAAGCTGTCTGTGTGCTCCCAAGCATGTGACTGTTAGCTTGCATCTTCTGACAGGATTAAGCACTTTACATTGTGTTGTGATGTATGTATCGACCGTCTGAGTACAGCTCTGAATGTTTGCATCTTAATGCCTACCCGGCGTCAGTATTACTCATGTGTGTCTTAGCTCATGCTTCATCCTTCATGTACAGTAATGGTGCTGATATGTGTGTGTGCGCTACAGAATCCCAAGTCGTCCATCATGTCAGCAGAGAAGAGAGCTCGTCTGAGGAGTAATCCAGTTAAAGTGCGCTTTGCAGAGGAGGTGGTGGTCAATGGGCACACTCAGGTGCGAAAACCTTATTTAATACAGGAGGAAGGGTGCCACATAAAAAACAGCATTTACTGTAAGGGTTTTTTTTATATGTGGGCTACGAGCCGCTGTTGATTGACTTTCAATTCTCAGTCTTCCACATAATGAAATATTCTTCCTTAGGGCTTATGGTCTAACATTTCTTGAAATCATTTAATATTTCATCTTTTCTCATCTGATATCGATTCTGTCTGACCACATCTCTCACTTCTCTCCAACAGGGAAACTCTCTTCTCTTCCTGCCCAATGTTCTGAAAGTCTATTTAGAGAATGGACAGACCAAGGCTTTCAAATTCGACAACAACACCACCGTCAAGGTATGTAATAAACAGGATTACCGGCCTAGTTAGAAAGATTTACACGAAAAGAGCATTTAGAGCTTTGACTTGGTGGCTTCATTAAGTGGCTCCATCGTATTGCAAGTTATCCGTTCGTCTAGCAAGGGAAAGGGGTTCGATCCTGGGAGAAGACGCAAATCCATCTGGGGTTTTGTCAGAAATGGCCATATGAAAAACGTAGAGCTACCTGCTGTGGAAGCTCTTGTGAATAGGAGAGCAGCTGTAAGTAGCTAACTCATTGGCCTGTTAGACACAAAAGCTGCTTCTTGTATCTTTTGATAGACATAGTAACTAAGTGACCCAAGAGATCCCTACATCATTCATGGCTGATTTTTTTATTACATAACAGCAATGTGACTCAGTAATTAGAAGCCTGACAACAGTTATTGTGTGTCATGCCTCACAGTGTATATAGTAGATAATAAGTTGAATATACACACTATACATAGTATATATCAACTACAGCCACAATTAGACACAAAGGGAAAATAAAATAGCATTAATAGATATATAGTATTGAGCTTCTTCCAAGGAGCCAGACTTCCTTGTAATTTTTAAAGTAGTTTTGACAAATAGTTCTTCTGAGTTTATAAAGGTCTTTCAAAGTTTAGCTTTGGACTTTTTAACTCATATTCAGTCAACTCCTTGTGTGTTTACATACAACAGACAATTTGGAATAGAACAATTTCACATTTAAATTTGAATATATGAGAAGATAACACAATTGGACTGGCACAAAATAGTATTTTTACACCAACAAGATGATTTCTAAAAAGCTATTAGCCAAAACCCAGGCATATCTCACTATGGTGTGCAGTGTGCCCTTATTGAGGAAACAGGGTCTTAATCTGTCCTTCACTGAAGACTCATTAGAAGGCATCAAGAAGGCTTTATAAGTAAAGGAAACAGGGAGAAAATACTTTAATTTTTTGTTTTGTTTTGGTCCTCAGTGTTTATAGAGGAGCTCAGGAGTTACAGCCATCTGTGAACTGTTAGCGGTTAGCAATGGTGAATGATCCCAAATACACTGCCAATGCAGTAAAAGCATACCTGGATAGAACAACACACAGTTCAACACTATCAGTCATGGATTGGCCTCCCCAGTGCCGCCTTGACCTAAACATTATTGAAGCAGTGTGGGATCATTTTGACAGAGAACCGAGTACAAAGGAGCCAACATTCAAAGAACAGCTTTGAATGTCCCTCAAGGAGCCTGGAGAACTATCCCTGAAGACTACCTAAACAAATCACACGAAAGCTTACCTACAAGAGTTCAGGCTATAGTGAAGAATGAAGGTGGTTACACCAAATACTGACTTTGAAGGTCATTAGAACTGTATAAACTATATCATTGCCCTGTATACGGTATCCTTCATGTATGTTTGCATACATTACAATAAATTGCTGCACCTACTTACCGTTTTCCTTGCAACGTATAAAGAAATGAAGGGTGACTAAAAACTGTCCTCTTATGAGCCAATAAAGAGCCCACACAGTTTCTTAAAACCATCATGAGACCAAGCACACAGGTGAATTTAGCTGTGAGATGCTTAGTAGGACCAGGTGGGAGTATTTTGAAATTAAGTGCACCAGAAGTTATGGTATGATTTTCCCCAAAGGTGTCAGGGTGTGGGTTGGCTATAACAGTTGGAGTTCATTGGGAGATATTGTTTCTGAAAAAGGAAATTACGAAAAGATCAGTAAGTCATCATCAGTAGGTACATCCTTCTGTCTTTGTGAGCAGGGTATTATTTTTACATCAGCTTTTGTATTTCAGTTTGTTTTCCCAGCTGAAGGAAATCTGAGACAGGGAATCAGATTTGTCCCTTTGCCCTCAGCGGAGTGGGATGAAACATGTTTGTCTAAGAGGTTTGAGCTGTTGTTTTTCTGTCATTCCAGGACATTGTTCTGACTCTGAAGGATAAACTGTCCATCCGGGCCATCGAGTACTTCGCCCTGGTGCTAGAGCAACAGTACAGCATCACCAAACTGCTGCTACTGCATGAGGATGAGCTCATTCAGAGGGTGAAGGGAAAAAAATCCATGCGAAGATGAAGATATCTCTTAGATGTATATGAAGATTAGATGCTATAACTTTCGATCTCTATCTTGTGTCTTTACCAGGTGGTGCAAAAGAAAGACTCCCACGATTACAGGTGTCTGTTCAGGGTTTGTTTCATCCCCAGAGACCCAGGAGACCTGCTACAGGATGACCCCTCTGCCTTTGAGTACTTCTTTTTACAGGTCAGAGAAGCTCCCTCATTTGTTGTCACTTTTGCTCTAAATTATTTCGCAATTAGACTTTGTTCCTTTCTCTGCGTACATACAGAAAATAAAACTTTGCATCCACTTTATGCTGAGTGTGCTCTAAAATTTAAAAATTCCTCTAAAATATTATAATAATAGCTCCTTATATCTTTATGATACTGCTTTTAATATTGTGCTACACTCATTTTATTTTCTACTGTGGCCTCATAACACATAGTTCACCTTCTTTTGTACAAAGCAGTTACATACTTGCTCTAATGATGCTAAGTCTTGATATTGTTACATGTGACCTGTGCGTGCTTTTGTTGCACGCTAAAGCAATGGGGAGTGCCGCTTATGTCATGACTATTTGCTCTTTCATTGTCTTCACCTGTTGTGTACGTTTTCCCTGTCAGTGTTAGGTCGCTGGTTTACTTACAGATATGCTGATGAGCTACATAGTTTACAATGTCTGACATGCAGGGCATGCTGGGAAAACATTCATATCAGGTCACTGTAAGGTGCGGGTGTATTATGTAATACTAAAACTGTGATTATTTCTGCCTACAGAGTGTTGGCGATGTGCTGCAAGAGCGTTTCGCGGTGGAGATGAAGTGCAATACTGCACTCCGCCTGGCAGCCCTGCACATGCATGAGAGACTAGATAGTTGTGGACAGACCAGAACGTCAATCAAGAGTATTACGTGAGTCATATGTGTGGGAGTGTTTCCATTTAGGGGTCGAGCTAGTAGGACACTGTAATTGTGGCACTCCTCATTATAGGTTTTGAGTAATAGGGCCTTGACATTTTTTCACCGCTGCAATTACTGTGATTTGTCTGGGATGAGGCAGCTCACTAAATGCCTAATCTATTAATGTGATGGGAAAGGTTTAGTGTGTGTGTGCAGGGTATTTGCACCATTACTTGAGAGTGGAAGTGTCTCAAAATGCAAAGCACACCTCGATTTTTTCAAAGGATCGCGGCCTGGATGTCATACATTGTTATGATTATATATTTAAGTAAAAAGCAGTCATCTGTACTTTTGTATACAAGAGTTATCCCACAAGTTATGTAAAGACAATTAATGGGACACTGGTAGTTTTTTGTTTTTTTTAAGAAGTAAAATTCTGAATTTAAGTCCTGATACGAAGTATGTCTTTGTCCTTTTCTCTTTTCACTTTTCATGCATTTCTTTGTAACGTTATTGAATGTTGACTACTTTTGATTTTGAGTATTTTTATGCCCCTGCAAATGTGGCATTGACAGGAAGGAGTTCGGCTTGGACAGCTTCATCTCTCCTACGCTGCTTGGCAACATGAGGGAGAAGGACCTGAGGAAAGCTATTAGTTACCACCTCAAAAAGATCCAGTCCCTGCTAGAGCCACGCCAGAAGGTAAATGGACGAGCGGAAGGAGAGAGACAGACAGTGACAGTTCAGCACTGACTTCAGGCTACTTTTTAGCTGTATGATGTATGAAGACTGTTAATCTTCCTATGGTTTAAAGCGGAATATGGAAGAACAGCAGCTTGGAGGAAAAATGAATGCTCAATAGGAGCCTTTTTTTTTTTTGCCTGTCTTGCTCATACTGTATATCTTCTCTCTCTTTGACATCCACATCTGTGTGGTGTTATAGGTAATATCTGCCACTCAGGCTCGGTTGGCCTACCTCACTCAGCTGGGAGAGCTCATTTCTTATGGGGGACGGTCATACACAGCCACAATGATGGTAAGGGTTAAAAGCCTCATTTATATTGGTGGGTCCTTTTACTAAAGCATGTAAATTGCAACCAATTAAAATGACTGCAACACTTACCGGTATTTTCTTTCTTCGTTCTCCATTCAGCTTCAGGACAGGGAAGTGCTGGTCACGCTGCTGGTGGGAGCCAAGTATGGGATGAGTCAGGTCATCAACCACAAGCTCAACGTGATCTCTACGCTGGTCGAGTTCAGCAGCATCAGCCGAGTGGAGCTGCTCTCGGAATCGGACAAAGTCAGCCTGCTGCGCATCTCACTGCATGACATGAAGGTGAGGAGGCCTTAGGTGGGATATACATGTTCATCCAGTTGCAAGGCTGTATTATTCGTAAATATATAGACGTGACACAGATGTTCACTCACCAAACTATATTCATGAACATGACACTAAATATAGGTCAAGCATTCTTTCTCTAGTATACATACGATATACAACAGCACACAGCCTAAGGCTAGGTATATATAATGCTAATTCCTAAACTCAAAGGTGACTGTCTCTCCCTCTTTCTCCCACTCCATCACCTTTCCCCTCTTACCCTTTGGTTTTAAACACTACTACTTTACCTTTTTTCTGCAATGGCCTTCCCCTCTCAGCCATTTGCCTTACTGATGGACTCCCTGGCAGCCAAAGACTTAGGGTGTCTGCTGGGAGGCTACTGCAAACTCCTGGTGGATCCCAATGTCAACGTCTTCCGTCTGGGGCGCCCAAAAGTGAGGGTGCACCGGATTCCTGCTGAAGAAGGTGTGTGTGGGAAGTTCGCCGTAATAGAGGGCGTGTGCTATGAATCCCTATCAAGTGAGCAAAAACTGTTTCACTTAAAACTTATCACTTTCTGGCTTTGGCCTTTTTGATAGACTTTTTTTCACCTCACCTGTTTATTTATATCACCATCCAGTACGGATACGGATAAAAAAAAAGATAAGATGTCGGTTTTTTTTTTACTATCAAAAATTAAATATTTTTCTCCTTTACAAATGCACTAACACAGCCTTTGCAATGCCTTTCTGGTGTTTGTGCACTTTCTGGATTTTATTAGGTTATGTGTCTCGCTGCTGCAGTGACTCAGACGACTCAACAGACGAGGATGACCCGATGGATTCTCAGAATTACAAACGCCCAGACCCAGCAAGTCAGGACTGGGAAGAGAGGAGAAGAGAGGAGGAAGAGAAGAGGAGAGAGGAAGAAAGAAGAGAAATAGAGGAGCACAAAGGCAAACAGGAAGTGAAGATAATAGTGACAACAGAAGGTAAAGGAAATGAGAGTCCAGATGAATTAGGAGCAACAGGAAGCGGTTTACATAAATTCAGTGTTATGGATGAAGAAATCAACCTGGACTCTTCCTGGTACCACACTGACCCACGGGTCACCAGCAGTTTCTCCAGCTTGTCCAGCAGTTCTTTGAGCACTGCACTTGAGGAGAGCAGTGCGGCCAGCAAATCCAAATCTCGCCTTCACGGGCCACATGTAGGCGAGGATGTTCCAAGTTTGGATGTTCACCACCCCTACCTCCTGGAGCCAAAACGCCATCAAGGGCCGCTTAGACCCACTAACCTTAATTACCGTGGGAATGACAACTCTTGCCTCTGCTTTGCAGACCTCTCCAAGTCTGACTTCCTACCGAGCCCTCCAGAGGCTACCACTGATGACGATGATGATGATGATGAAGAAGAAGAGGAAGATCGGGGCACTGAGACACTTAGACGTATTTCTAAGATTCCTAGTTCGAGAGATTTGAGAATGATTGACAGCATACCCTTTCAAAGATCACCCATTAAAAGAAAGAAAAAGACCCCTCCCAAAGTCCCAGTAAGAACAAGTTCAATTCCTGGGAACAAAGCAGGAAAGGCTGAGAACCGCCTATCAAAGGATGAAGAGAGTATGTTTCTGACACCTTCACCCAACCCTAAGCCAAATCTTTTGGTCAAAGACAATGTCTCAGACTCTGAGGATGAGTTTTTCGATGCACAAGAGAGATTTACTCCCCCAGTTCCTGATCTCTCAGGTTTGTTTACAGCATGCCTGATAACTTAGTCCCTTGTCTGTGCTAATATATGTATTTGTGTAAGTACTGGTGACATGTGACAGCACTGTGACAAAAATATGATGAAATGAGATAAGATCATTATGAGAAGATGTGTGTTGGTCCATGAATACCTCTCTCTTTTTGTTGTTTTTATGTAATTTTTCTAATTCTCTCACAGATGCTGAGCTGGCTGACCGACGCAATGCTAATCGTTTGAGTGGAACCTGGAATAGTCTTCCAGCTGTCCCGGGGAAAGAGCCATCATCTCCACTTGCCAATAAAAGCCAATCCTATAAAGCCAAGAAGGAAGCGGAGATACTTAAAGACCCTTCATATCAACTCAACAACCAGCAAGGCAGTCCTTCAAAGCCATCACAGAAATCTGATGTTAAGGTGAAACCACCATTGGCACCGAAACCACAGCTGCCTCCCAAACCTCAGATCATTCCTCCCAAGTCCCCCCAGCATGGGAGATCATATGCCCAATGCAATGGAGATGCCTCTGGACGTTTGTCTTCGGAACTTCTTGAAATGGAGCCAGACACCATGGAGTTCAAGTCGGTCACATCAGGTGGATTGCCTTTGTCGTCATCCCTGATCACAGCAGTCCGATATAGCAAGCAATCGCTACCACAAGATGAAGAAAAGGCAAAAAGGCAGGAAAGCAGCACAAAACAGAACAAAGATCTAGAAAATGGAGTGCATGTTGTTTCCAAAAAAGAAAAATACATTCCTGGTGAATCACAAATTCCTGAGGCTGAGGGGAAAAGCAGTGGAACTGACCGGCTGTCAAAGAGGCCAGTAAGCCTAACCCCAATCACTCGCTCTAATTCAGGAACAAAGCTAACAATACCCCCTCCAGTGCCTCCCAAACCCACTTCACCCAGCAATCTTCACCCTCTATCGCTACCTACCAGCTCTCCTGTCTCTCCTACTGATCCAAGCAAAGGGATCTTTAAGGATGGCGTCAGTCCTCCAAATGGAATTCACCCTTGGAGCAGTCGTAATGGTAGCATCCAGTCAGGACCTAGAAGGGTCTCTCTGAGCCATGAGAGCCTTTCACCCAAAACTACAGATGCACCTCTTACACTTACCACCTCTCTTACCTCAACCAGTTCTAAAGGGGGGCTAGAAAGCAGAGAATCTGGAAGGTCTGGTTCAGGATCTGACCTGAGAACCAGCTCCTCCAGTCTAGGAGGCAGACTACCTGCATCAGCCCTGAGAGGGAAGATTCAGGCCCTGCCTTGGTACATGACCCGTTCCCAGGAGATATTAGGAACTCTGGACTATCCATCCACTAGTTCGATCAATGGCGACACATCTGGATTTGGCTCTGGTTTGTCTGTAGCCAGTGGTTTATCAGACCTAAAAGAAACTCCTGTAAAGGATAAAGAGAGTGTGGCCTCGAAATCAGGAATCAAAGGGACCATTTTAGATGATGGTGCTGAGGTTGTCATAGCAACAATCAAAGAGGCCCAAGAATTATCGGCACACATGAAAAAGGCCAGTGGCACAAACGGCTCCCACCCAAATCTAAGTTTTAGAGAAAATATTGCACGTAGCAGCAGTGTTTCATCAGAGCAGCCCCAGTCACGGTCTCACTCAGCAGTCGGGTTAGGAGGTGTGTCCAGCATGGAGATTGGAGGTGACTCACCGACCTCCTCACTGGCAGACAGCACTCCTCCACAGCAACACCGAGAGGCTTGTGGCTGCCGCACTGTTTACGCCAACTGTTTCAGCGGCGACACAGAGGACGGTGTTAGCTTTGATGACGAGCTCACGGTTTATGAGTTCTCCCGTCGCATACGCCCCAAACCTGCCCAGCCGGTACCTGCCCCATCTCCTACTACAACACCCTCTCTCAAACCCAATATTCTTTCACTGCTGAGGGACAACCCTCGCCCGCTGTCTACTTTCTCCACGACCTCTTCTGAACTCAGTCCTCTTGTTTCGTGCCCAGTTTCACCCACAACCTCATTCAGCGGCTCGCTTCGTTCCCTAACTAACAAGAATTATGGTGGGCTGAAAGGCGGCTTTGCCTCTCTGCGTCACGATATAGATCAGCTTCTTCTGGTCTTAGAACGAGGTGCACCTGAGCAAACAAAGCAAACATCGTGCCAAGATGTAAAGCAAGATAGCACAAAGTTAAAAGTAGGGCCTGATCTAAATCATAATGGAACCGAAGTCAGCGCTGCCCCAGGAGCAAGCCTAAAGTGTAATAGGACGACACTTGCTACCATGACAGAGGCCGAGAGGAGTCTTCTTCAGGCTGAAGCTCGACGGTTAGCATCTGGATGTCAGCGAGCCACGCGGGTAGGCTGGGCGCCTGATGAAGCCCTACGTTCTTTATCCAACAGTTTTAGTGCCCTGGTACAGCTGTCGGCAGCCTGTCTGCAAACAAACCCTTGCACTGGTTGTGACATGTGCTATAACACAAATCTGGTTCAAAAAGTTGATGATGATGATAGCCAAGAGGCCATGGACAAGCTGAAAGAGATAGTGGGGCTGTATCGAGAGTTTGTTGGGGCTGTTGAGACAGCTGGAACTGGTGCTGGGGCAGGGGGTAGGAGCGGGGGCGTCACTGGGTCCGTACAGGGTCAAGGGGAGGGCGACGGCGTAAGGCTGCTAGCCAAACGATGCACTGTGCTCATCTCGTCTGTATTCGCACTCACACAGCTCTTCCGGACACCTGCGGTAGAGCCCTCGGACACACCCGGACATGTACCTCTAAACTTTTGATCTGTGAACTTTTACCCACTAATAACAAACTGACTCTAGAGGTGAAGACAAGAAGAAGCAGCACAGAGCTATCTGGTGTGTAACGCTTGTGTTCTTGTACAGTAAGTGCCATGCACACCACACCACATGCATCACACACACCCACACTGAAACACAAACACCAAACACACCCCTAAAACGAAGCTATGTCACTTCGTTGCTAAACCTCTCCTTGGACGCATACGGACTATGCATTTGTACATATGAATTTTATAATTATCTTATAATTCTCTTATTTTATGATACAATATGTGTATGTATGTAATGATGAATTACCCATGTATGTATTTATGTATTTATTTTTACAATATTTGCACCATGATCTGTGACTGGCAGGTCTCTGGTGAGGAAAAAAAGAACTATGGATGTCACTGGAACTTTTTTTTTTCCTCCCCTTTGAGACAGTATTACGTTATCTCTTTGCTGCTTTAAATATTGCTCCACTCCACAAGGTGTAATCTGTAAATTGTCATTTTCTACGTTTATGATTATGGTACGTTTACTGACAAACTACAGGAACTATTCTGTATCTCACTTGCGAAATATAGTAATAAACTGATTTGTTTTATATGTGCAGGTTTTGCACCTTTGTAAGGATTTAGTTTTTCAACATTACAGTCACGACTATACCATTACACAGCAGGGAGAGCACTTTTGACTGTTACAGATTGCACCTTTTTTGAGACGTTTCCTTGTGTAAACAGTTTTTTCTACCCCTTTCCTGTCCAATCCTGACTTTGTGTGAATGCTTCCTGGATATAACCCCATTACCCAATTGTATGCAGTATTATAACGTTACTCTAGTTTTCATTCAAAGGACACTACATACAGTATATATTCTCTGGGAATGTGTGGGTGAGGTCCACCCAAACAGGGGACCTTATTTATGTAGTTAAAAAAGTATTTTTTTTTTTTTGACAAGGCACAAGAGTGACTGTTAAGCTATCCAGATGTAGCAAAGATCCAAAGTCTTAAAACACTGAGCCACAACTGTTCCCTGCCATGGTTTTGTCTTTGGATGCACCACTTTATTAAATACTGACTGATGGATGGGCTGATGGTCAATGCTGGCGTCAGAGCTGTAGCTATATATCTATAGCTCTGTGTCCTATTCTGTCCCTGCTTTAGTTTATGGCTATGCAAACATAAACACCCCCCCCCACACACACACACACACATAGTTTTTTGTTTTTTTGCGCACTAACATTAAAAACAAACAGCAGCTGCATTATGTTTGCTTGAATATAATGGATGCTTTCTTTGTTTGGAATGTTGGTTTTGTCTTGTTTCTGGAAAACTTTCTGCATTAAGGAATGCAACATTTTGCAAGGTTGCATGGCATTAGCATTTTGTCAATATAAAGACTTCTGTCTCTACTGATGTCTGTGAACTTTCAGTAAAAGGACTACATTGCTCAATCGGTTTGCTGATGTAGTGTTCACTTATCAGCTCCTCCATATCACATGACGCCATCCGATTTGAAAGATTTACTTGAGCCACCTACAAATAACAGGAAGCTAATTAAGCCAAATCAGTCAGCGGTTGCTTATTCAAATATGATAAGGGGATTAGCTGAAAAAAAAAAAAAAGACTGCTGAAGTGCTGAGAGACAGCTGGTGAGGGGAAAGGTAGTGTATTTAATCTTCCAGATTGATGACTGAAGGAAATTTTGTCAAGGTAGTTGTGCAGCATCCATCACCATGCTAACGTCAAGACATTGTGTAAGTCTCAGGAGGGTCTCCTGCTGTTCATTAGGCTGGCTCAAGCAGTAAGGAGTGCCTGTGTCACTTACTCTTTCCTGTGCGGGAACATTGTATGAACAGCATTTCATAGTCAGAGAGTCCACTGTGTTTCTTCAGAAGCAGCCACTTTTCCATCCCCACATAAAACATGACGTTAATGTACCAAGAAATGTATTGTTTGGGAATAAATGAAACACTGACCTAAATAATGCTGTCTTGAATATTTGGGAACTGTGTGTGCTTTCATTTAGCAACAACCAATTCATGAAGCTCCATTCACAAATATTGAATTTAATTTTAATAGATCAAAAGAGCCACCACAGCACACTAATATTCAGCCGTGGTGAATATTTTACTTTACAGCAACTAATATTTATGAATCTCATGGCCTCTGTACCATCTTTACACTCCCAACTTCAAAAGTCTTTGGTTACCCCTCATTTCTTTATATGTTGCAAGGAAAACAGTAAGTAGGTGCAACAATTTATTGAAATGTATTTAAAGATACATGAAACACACAGCATATAATGCAAAATTCTAGTGAGCTTGAAAGTCAATATTTGGTGTGACCACCTTCCTTCTTCAACAGTCTGAAACCCTTTAGGGAAGTATTCCTGTAATTTCTTTAAGTAGTGTTCAGGAATGGTTCTCCCGGCTTCTTGAAGAACAATTAAAACTCTGCTTTAAATGTTGGGTGCCTTTTGTTTCCTTCTGTATTAAGATGATCCCACCCTGCTTCAGTAATGTTGAGGTCCAGGCTCTGGGGAGGTCAAACCATGACTAAAGTGTTCCATTGTATGCTTGGCTAATTGCCATGCTTAAAAATGAAGTTATTACCCCTCAGATCCTTTCTAGATAGTTGATCAAAATATGATGGGCTTTTCTGATCCCCAACACCACTGGCTATAATGTTCTAAACCAGGGGTGTCGATCTCCGGGTCTCGAGGGCCGGTGTCCTGCCCTGTGTCAACACACCTGAATCAAATGATTAGTTCATTACTAGGCCTCTGGATAACTTTAAGACATGCTGATGAGGTAATTTAACCATTTAAATCTGCTGTGTTGGATCAAGGATACTCTAAAACCTGCAGGACACCGGCCCTTGAGGCCTGGAGTTTGAGGCCCCTGCTCTAAACCATGAGATTCACCATGTTTACACACTCAACATAGCTCTTTGAGAATACCTCGTTTACACCTGTCAAACTATGTTGTCTGCTGTTTTCCACAGGGTCAACTAAGGAAATAGGAACAAATTATGCAGTTTTGCAAAAAGCTGCTAATAACAATGTAGCTAAAGATATAATTTAAAATTTGTCTTTGTTAAGTTGTCTGCAAGTTGTCATTTTAATGCTTGAATTATCCAAAGGTTAGCGTTAGATAGCTTAACAAAAAAAGAAACACTAGTCTGAAAATGGTCAGGTACAAGGACTGGACTGAAAATAAGAGAAAAAGCAGCTGACATTGAAAACCACCTCTAGAAAGCCTGGAGAACTATTGCTCAATAGCACTTTGGAAATAATAAATCTGGCTCATTGGAAGCAAAATATAAAGAAATGGGTGGCTCAAGACTTTTGCACAGTACTGTAATTAATAAAGATTATTGCCTTTTAAATGTTAATTTCCTACATTTTCAAGATGGCAGTGTTTATCTTGGGCACCTCCTCCCCTTTTTGCTTTTTTGGTACTGGTCTTCAAACTATGTTGACAGCCAGTTGACTAAAACTGATTTTTAGATAAATTTGCACATAAAAAAAGTTAGATTTAATCAAAGACAGCAGCCAGAAGGACAACTGATGCGGTGCAAAGAGAGCTGAGACCCATTGATGCAACAGCAGTTCAGCCCTTCTTGATCTACAGTCCCTCTGTCAGATTGTCCCTAATCTGATCATTATCTGCTGTCTGACTTCTTGACACAGTAGCTAGAAAGTAGTACTCTGTGCTGACCCAAAACTCAGCCTCACTGTATCAACTTGATGTCATTTTTTAAAATACAAAACCTTGACAATGCTAACGCACACTGCGTAAGTGTTGTCACTTCGTTGTAAGTAATCGCTTACAAGCAAGGGATTATAATATATAAAGGAAAAGAACAGGTCAGACAGTTTTACACATTATCATTGTATGACTCATAGGTACAGAGCAATGAGACAGAGGTCACAAAACATACACAAAAACAGTTTCATAACATATGTGTGCCTCAGTTACATAAAGAAAACATCCGTCTTCTCACTCTAGGTGAAAATATGACAGTCAGCTCATTTTTTCCCGAAGTACTCTTGCATTTATTCATGTTTTAGCTGAGAGACTGAAAACATTTTAGCACAATTACTAATGTGACATTTCATTTGTAGAGTGATCTAGAAACTTGTGCTTCAGGAAAGTGATAAACAGCATTACTTGATACACTTTTGAAGAGAATATTAGAATGAAAAGACTTGAAGAAATAGGCCAAGTGATCCATTTACATGGCAGCTTGAGCTTTTTGTGCCAGTGAACATTATCCTCGGCCCCTGTCTTCTCTCTGTGCCACTACTCTCAAGCATCTCTCTTAAGCGTCCAAGCAAGCATGCCTTTCCTCTTCGGGCTGTCGAACTCAGCAAGAGCTGCAGTATGGTGACTGCAGCTACTCAAGCTTGAAATCTGAGCCCATTATGTCAACAGATGTTACAGACAGAGGGGAGAGCAAGCGTGACAGGAGAAGATACTAAAGTGAGAGCAAAAGGGGGAGAGATACATAAATAAAATAAATGGCAGTAATTTTTTAGAAAGGACACAAACAGTGAGGAACACTTTGTCTCATAGCCAATAAAAGAGCAGTAGTGATGCAGAGCTCAGCCACATGTCTTCTCCTATTTGCTGTATTAAACATCCGGATTGTTTTTTCCACTC
>VUQR01000388.1:0-19097 GCA_015108515.1 Hemichromis elongatus | reverse complement strand
GAAAGAAAAAAAAAACATTTAAAAAAAAAAAAGGGGGGAAAAAAGGAAAAAAAAAAAAAAAAAAAGGGGGAAAAAAAAAAAAAAAAAAAAAAAAAAAAAAAAAGAGGGGAAGAAAAAAAAAAAAAAAAAAAAAAAAAAAAAAAAAAAAAAAAAAAAAAAAAAAAAAAAAAAAAAAAAAAAAAAAAAAGTGCCTTTGAGACCAAAAACAAGAAGAACTGAAAAGAAAAAATGGAGGAACAGAAACCAAAAAGTGGAAAAGATTTGCTGTGTAGATGTTTTCTAAACCTTTAAGCTAATGTTGGGTTTCTTCTGTTAGTAGAGAAAAAACAATCTCAGCACTCGTGGTGCATCTTTACATAGACATGTAATTCAGTGTATGCACTACTCAAGTATAACCAAACCCTTTTTTAAAAAATCATGGTAATGTCAGCTAAACACAGGAAAATATGACTCTGCATGTATGCAAATCTTAATTTCTAAAAAAAATAAATCAGTAGTGATGAATGAGTGCTTGGTACTGAGCTGCTTTTACCTGTAATTAGAACCTACTGCTTTTAATTAGTTGAAATGTGACCAACTTTGCAGACCCTAGATTATTATTTGTCATATCTCATAGATAATTTTCATCATTCCATCATTTCTACCTATTTGTTCCTAATGATGTGACAATTCTGCTTTTTTGTGCGTTATTACTTTTTAAAAATCCAAACGTTTGGGGTTTGCAGATGTATCCTGGTCCTTGTACAACCATAGTCGGAGCTTGGTTCGTGTTCCCTGCAGTAAGCCAGACTGGACAGACACGGCTGCCTTTTTTGTCATTCATTATATTTACAGACAGGATTTGGAGGTGCAGCCGAGGTGTGAGGGGATGGAGGAGTCGGTGGTCTCAAGATCTCATTTGTGCTTTTTTGCAGATGATGTACAGCTCATATACATTTTGACCCTCTGCTTTGGCTATGAGCTCTGGTTTGTAACTGAAAAATTAAATTGTTGAGGTATGCAGATATGAGCTTTTTGTGAAGAATGTCTATGCTCCCCCTTATCTAGCCAGAATGCCTCCTGGACACCCCCTAAATCTGGGCAAGTCCTGGGAGGCCTGAACCTCATAGGTTTCATCAGGCAAACGTGTCATATATGTTTACTGGAGTTTGCATGTTCTCCCCATGTTTGTGCTGGGAGAGGCTCCAACCTCCCCGGCGACCCTGAATTAGATAAGTGGAAGAGAACGAATAGATGGATATTATTTAGCTATTATAAATGCTTTTAACAGTAAATTATTCTTGGTGTGCCAAAAGATCAAAGGAAGTATGTATGTGAAAAAATGTCAGTGAGATGATGTTAATTAGTAAGATAATTAGAAAATTACTTTTAATAATAAATGATATAATTAATGAATCAAAGAGCAGAAGAGAATCAGTTGATGAAGAGGTCGGCACACAGCTGTGAAAGTGTGACAGTGTTTTTATTTTGTATGACCAGGCGAGCTGCAGCTGTAGCGCAGAGCACATCTGCTGAACATCTGCTTACTTGAAAAATAAGAGTGGAAAAGTGCACTGTGTCCCAGTTTGTTCTTACCGAGCACAATAAACTGATGATTAAGATTCTGTTGTATAAAAGCAATCATTACAAAGTGGATGTTATTAGCAATGTTTTTGCTCAAAGTGGGGATCAGAGGTCATGTCAACAGAGAGAGAAACATACTGTAAAGGTCATCAAACTGTTAAAAGACTTTTCCTTTACTTTAGGTTTGCAGCTTTCTTTAGTACTTTTCATGCATCTTGTCACAATATTAAAAACAAAACATATGCTTTTATTTAAAAACCAACTTGAGAATTAATTTTCTGCTCCACTTTGTTTTTTTGTTAACACGTCTTATAGTCAAATCTGCCTTTTATTAAAGAAAACGAATCAACCAGATACATGAGAACATACAGATGATCACAGTACCACCTGATAGCAGCTATTAAAGAGAAACTACAAAACAAAGTATTAGCTTCCTGACGAAAACCTTCCTTAAAAGTGTATTTTTGAGGAAGTCATCGAACATTTTAAAGTGCTTTATTTTATTTTGAGATTTAACTGGTGATTCTACACATGCGGCATTAAAATTCAAGTCAATTTAGTTCATGCTTCAATTTCTCCAAATAAGAAAATGCTGCTGAGTGCAGAGACATGTTTTTACAAGGATGCTGCTCAGAAAAACCTAAAAACATGTTTTTCAGACAGTGGATGAACTGGAGGGCTGGAGGCCCAGAATAAGATAAATAAGGATCACTTCAAACCGTGAATCATGCATAGCCCAAGAACAAAAACATGGACCCACTTTAAATGTTATGTTTAACTGCCTTTAGAATGGGTCTTCCTGCTCTTATACACCAAAGTTTTGCATCTTTTTTGAACATTTTTATTTATTAAATACGAGCCCGGGGGATGAATGAGTCAGTATTTCTGCGTGTGAGTCCCTAGGTGATATTTCAAGTGTGCACTCTGTAAAAACCCTCTGCCACAGATACCACAGCGGTGTGGCCTCTCGCCTGTGTGGCTTCTCATGTGCTTCCTCAGGTGTCCGCTGTGGGTAAAACTTTTGCAACAGTAGGAGCAGCAGAAAGGCTTCTCACCCGTGTGAATCCTCATATGTATCTTCAAATCCCCTTTGCGGCTGCACTCTTTCCCACACACGTGGCAGCGATGCAGTTTCACCCCAGCGTGGCTGGCCATGTGCTCGGTCAGTGCGGTCGTGCTATTGCACTGCTTACCGCACATGTGGCAACATTTTGAGCCCTTGTGTGATTTGAGGTGCATGTTAAGGCTTTCGGTAGATTCAAACGTCTTTCCACACACAGCACAGATGGCACCTGCGTCTGTTGAATGCACGTGGGAAGCGTGATTTATCAGGTGATGGTTGGAGGAAAACGATTTATTGCACAAATGGCAATGATAGTCAGGTGCGGCGGTGTTAAAATGAGGTAACTCAGCGGCTTCTCTGAAAGTGCTAAAGGGCGTCTGGGTTTGTTCTGATGAAAAACTAGCAGCAGGTCTTTCGCTTTCCCTTCCATCCTGGACACTTTCACTTTGGGATAGAGTTTGCGAAGAAGATGTCAAAGTGAGAGGCAATATGAACTGCACAGTTCTGGTTTCCTGCTCCTCCAGAAAATCCTCATCACGTTCGCAGTTTTGCACCTCAGCCTGCAGAGACGATTTCGTGTCCTCCAGCTCATTTTCCTCCCAAACCGAAGAGTGAGGTGGATATGAGACATCAGCATCATGAACCTCTCCTGCCTGTCTTTCATCTTGCTCCTGAGCAGCCCAGAGTTCGCCGTCTTCCTCTTTAATATGTCGAGGCTCTGCATTGCCCTTATGGACGCTGATGCTAGGTGCGCGCTCACAGGGCTGCTGCTCAGGCGGTGACTCCTCTTTACAAACAGACAACTGAAGAACGTCTGGAAAAAAAAAAAGAAAAAAGTAACCTTTCTTTTACAAGGATTAACAATCATGTTTGTTACTCTCAAAATATCCTTCAAAAGCTTTGGAAAATCAAAAGCACATCATTTACCGATAAAAAGCAGATATAAGCAGTTTGCAAAATTTTCCATTTTCTCTAAATTCTGTGAATCTCGGGCAAATCGACTTGTGTGACGTGTTTTCAGCTGGGCGTCGTGTACCTGGAGTCGAATGTTACATAAGTTGAAACGGCCGCAAGTTTCTTCGAGTACTTATTACACGGCGCGCTGGGGGGAAAAGTCCGTTCTAAGGTTTTTTGTTTGTTTTTTGTTTTTTTGCACCTGAAGGCTCTATTTAGCTTCTCATCCGTAGACACTTTGCATACTGTTTCACGTGATTCGGTTTATTTTGAAAAATCTTAACTGGATCTTCAGCTTTATTGTGAAAGGATGATGTGTAATAAACAAGCGTAATAACGACATAGCCACACCCTGGGTTTACCGTCGTTATTACTAACGACAACGCATAAAAAAGTGGCTTGTCCGTCCGTAGTGTGGTTATTTTAAATATATAATAAAAAGAGAGAACTTTAAGAAATTCTACAGTGACCATCAAAACATCAAAATATTGCTGTAAACAGTTTATTTGCAACGATAGCGTAATATGAAACGACAGACGGTTTTATATCGTCATCCGATATATATCGTTATATCGAACAGCCCTACTGGCAGCCAATGTAAAGATGTGAGTATCGGGGTAATACTCTCTCTCTTTCTGGTACCCATTCCAATTCCAATCTTCCCAGGAGTGGACGTTCACCCCAACTCACAGACAGCCATATAACAAGTATGGCTGTTTGAAAGGGATGCCAGGAGAAAGCCTGGAGAAACAGGGCAGCGCAGCTTAGAACAAACCCCACGACTTCTGACACAATGTCATGCTGACTGCTAGCATGGGGGTGGAGGGGTAATGATTTAAGCTTGCTTTGCAGCCGCAGGTCCTGGGCACCTTGTAATCGAACACTTCTGTAAACCAAAGTATTCTAGAGACAAATGTGTGGCCATCTGTCTGACAGCTGAAGCTTGGCTGAAAATGGGTTCATGCAACAGAACGCATTGGCAAGCACAGCATCAAATCTCCAGCAGAATAGCTGAAAAAGAAAAGACTGAAGGTGTTGCAGTGGGGCAGTCAAAGTCCAGACACCTAACTGACATACAGCGGAACCTTAAGAGAGCTATGTGTAAACAAATGCCCAGAAACCTCAATGAACTGAAGCAACTTTGGAGAGTGGATAAAAATCCCTCTACAATGATGAGAGAGATGTATAGTGATGTATATAGAAAATGAATATTTCAAGTCACTGCAGCTAAAAATGGTTCAATAACCCTACTGGGTGCACTGAATCAACTTTTTTATACAAGAGTATGAGGTCTTGAATAATCAGGCCCCAACACAATGACCACAACACAACCTCATAGTACCTTATTACTCAAACAGTGCACTTTTCTCTCAGACTCCAGGCTTACTTGTACTTCCTAGAGTTTTATAAAATAGAATGGGAAGTTGAGCCTTCAACTATCAGGCCCATCTGCTGTGGATCCAGCTCCCACTTTGGCTTCAGGAGACAGATACCCTCTGTGCTTTTAAGATCACGCGTGAAACTTCCATTTTTATAAAGTTTATAGTTAGGGCTGGATCAGGTGGCCCCCAAATCATCCTTTAGTTACCACTAAGTAAATATTTAATGCTTAACTATTATGATTCACAACATTTCAAAATTTCTCATTCAGGAAAATCAGAAACAATATTAGTTTAGACTGTCTGCCTGTCAGTTGTTGGAGCACAAATTAAAGTGTTAAATAAAATTAAACAGACTTCCTAAATTACGTTGCAGAAAAAAACATCCTCTGCAAGGTTACATTTTAGGTTAATAATTCCAGTCTAGTCGGACACTTACAGATAAGTAAAAGAAAAAAAAGACCCCACAGACCTCTTTTCTGGTTTGTCATGAACTCCAGCAGCAGACCTCTGAGTCGCTCGATTTCCTGCTGGGAGCTGCTCGCTTCTTCCTCGTATTTTGCTATCGTCCTCTCAAACACCTGAAATATCTCCTCCGCGGCGGCTGTCAGGCGCTCGGTCACGAAGGCCCTGAGAAGAAGCGGTGAAGACATTTTAGGATACGCGTTACTCTAGAAGCACGGGAAGAGGTTTAAAAGAGAGCGGGGGCTGTGCTAGCTAGAAGCTACGGAAGCAGAAGTAAACAAAGTACAGATAGGAAGAGAGCTGACAGCACCGACAAATCAGACAGGTGCTGCCCCCTGGTGGGCATAAGCCAAACTTTTCGCAAACCTTCAACTGCGACATGTTCTATGCAAGGTGATTAGACTTACAATGAATAATATAAAATTTATAGTAGAAATTTATAGCACATTTTAGTTCATTATTTGTATTTGTATTCTGCTATTTATATTATTATTATTATTATTGTTATTATTATTTTTTTATTTTATTTTATTTTACAAATGTGTGTGATCTGTGTGTATTTTTACTTGTGAACTCCTTTATTTACTTTTGTATTTTAAATATAGCTCTTTTGTATTGACTATTTGCTTTTTAGGCTACTTTTGATTGACTATATTGTATTTAACTGTGGCACTTAATTGCAACTTGCTTACATGTTGTGTTTTTACTGTTCTGGCTGCTTTAACACAGACATTTCCCACATTTAAAAAAGTGAAGTATATCTTTATAAAACTGATAGAGTCAAATAAAGATGTAAGGACTGTCTTTAATTTTAGTTTCTGTTGAATTTCACATAGAACACAAACCCTCATTCTCATTTATTCAGAAAATAGTTAATTGCTCTCATAAACATAAATCAATAAAGTGAAAATTTATAAAATCAAATGTTTATTTAGGGAAATGTGCTTTGTATAAATCAAATGCATGACAGTCAAGTAAATTTGATGTCCCCAGATTCTATTAGATTTTACACTTCATTGTATTTTTGACTGCCACATCATTCTCTGTTTTGTTTGTGGGATTTGTCAGCAGGTAGGAAGTTGAAAGATTAATACCAGCACGATTAGAAGATTTACCAGTGAGTGTCGATTAATGCATTTTAAAAAATCCATATAGTTGTTTGATTTCATAAACCAAGGTCAGAGTGAAAAAACCTTTGTAGCATTAATTTATAAATGACTCCACAGAGTCTGAGTCGTGACCTGGGCCCACTGCTCCCACACTGTGATCTCCTGTCTACCTGACCATCTGTCCCACGCTGAGCTCAAAGGAGACAAAAGGTACATGATGTAAGCTGTACCTGGCACCGCTGAGGTCCATCTGCAGCAGGTAAATGGTCAGATTTTGTATTCAAATACTAGCCAAATTGCAGGCATACTTTTATATTGTTTTATTTTAGGTTTCTTTTTTTAGTGTCAAGAAAACAGTTTCAATCAAATGTAAATAGCTGACTGCATAAACAGGATGTTTTTATATCTATAGTTTACGTTACATGTAACAGCACGACATGGCTCCAGTAACGCTCCAGGGATATTGGCCTTGCATGCATTATCATCACCACCAGAGGGAGATGAATAATAAGAAATATATCTTATATTCAGTACAAGACTGCACCTAAGTATGTTTTAATAAAAAGCTTATTTCACCCTTTGACTAGCAGGACTGTAGTTTACAGAAGCCCTGAAGATGATTTGCTTACAGGCAGATTCTGAAAACTTTAAAAGCTCAATATTGCACACGTTTTTATTTAACCTATTCTGCTCTTTGTGTGTTTTCCATCCAAACCTCTGTATCTTAGTTGCGATTTAAGAGTGTGCCGCTAACTCAAACAGCCTTTGTCTGATATGTAAGTTCATGTATTCGATCACAGATCAGAGACGAGAGATTATCAACTCAATGTAGGAAGCTTGGCCAATACAGAAGAAGCAGAGCAGACTAATAGTGAATCTGTAAAGCTGGATAAACTGTTCTCCTTGGTGATACAGCTCAAGGGTTAAAAACACCACTGAGAGAAGAACAGTGTAAAAGACTGGCACTCTATGGTGAAATGTCATCTGTCGTGATTTATTTTATGGCCATTGTGGCAAAATGTGGGAAATTCTGCCGATAACGTGCTGCCAGCACTGAAAGTACTTGGAAATTTAAATTTGTAGGTGTAGAGGTTGACAAAAAAAAAGTTGGCCTTATGATGAAAACAATCCATACCATCATACATGTGCGGTATGATGTCTAGTGGGCTCTAAATTGGGGTCTGCAACAACTATCGCAATGAAGACTTGCAGAATTAATATATACACTTATAATACTTGATTGTGAGTATTTGGAGCAAGCTTCTAGGCCCAAACAGAGCAGAATATCCTTTCTTTCCTCAACTAGATTTGTTATGTTGTTACAAATCTGAGAATCTGCTGGAAGTTGCCTTTAGATGTCTATTTGATTTTTGAACTTTAGAAATTACTTAAATAAAAATTTTTCTTTATTTTTCCTTTATTTCTTTATGTTTAAACTTCCATCACGCAAGCAAACAAATATGGGAATATTAACATCGTGCAACCTCAGAAAGTGCCACAGGAAATAATAATAAAACTACCACAATAAGTGGATAAAATTGTTTGTTTGTTTTAAATCAAATTATGATATTTAATGAGTTGTCCTCAGGTAGAACAAACATAAAAACATACGTAATTAAAATAAGATAAAACGGGGAATATTCTTTCTTTCTCAGAATTTTTTTAGATCTCATAAAAAATTTTCCTTTTACCAATTTTAACTATAATTTGTGTTCACTCAAAAAATAACAATTTGGGGGAGTATTCAGTTTTTATGTAGGATTAAAAAAAATCTGTCCGGATGCTAAGTTTCTTTCTTTTCTTTTCTTTTTTTTGTTTGTTTGTTTTTGCTGCTGCTGCTTCAAACTATAAGTTTTTCGGTGTCTAGAAACAGAAGCTGCACAAGAAAAAAACCGTTTTGCTAGTTGACGACATTGGTTTTTATTGTGAAAGGACTGGGAAGAAGAATTTTTCGCACATGCGTAGAATAAGCCGGGTTTCCGGTACGGATCAGTTGCTGGTAGTTCCTCCAGTCTAGGTCGGTGAGGAGTGGAGACAGCCAGGGACCGAGCTGAAATGTCGGACAGCGGGAGTCAGGAAGCCCCGAAGACACGGATACCCAGGCCGACGGTTGGCAACAAAGTGACCGTGGTACTCGGCGCTCAGTGGGGCGATGAGGGGAAGGGGAAAGTTGTGGATCTGCTGGCACAGGACGCGGACATGGTGTGCAGATGCCAGGTATGTTAGGTGAGCTCTGTCGTCAGGAGAGAGTTCGCAGGTAACTGTTTTTCGTTAGCTGAAACACCCGCTTCTCTGATGTTCTGCCGCATTCTTTACGAAAAGCTGGTGTCAGCCTCCGACTTCCAGCCACTCGGTGGGAGCTGTCACGCCACGGAAGCGAAGCCGCGAATCATGCAAAGACACCTCTGTACTACAGCACCTCTGTTTTGTGCCGGGCTTCACTCGTACCGTCCGGAACTACAAATACACAAAAAAAAAAAACAGGTGTGATTTCACCAATTTCACACCTCTTGAAAGTGGTTAGCACCGGAAAAAGCGGGGTCTTCATCACCCCCCTTTTTTCTGTCATCCTCACAAGACCGTGTGAATTGAATCCAACAAGCCAGCGACTATTTGCTGGCTGACGAACATCCCAGGCAGGCTGGCTGGCTCTCTGTGTTTTTGCTAAAGTCACCTTGAATTCCTGCTAGCTGCCTAGCTCCCCAAACACCTGTAAAGCTGTGGCGACTTCAGGTACACACGTAAAACAGATTCCCTGGAGTTAGAGTTGGTTATTTGAAGTGAGAAGGCGCAAACCAACGGTTATCATCGGTTTGTGATTATTCTAACGGAGCTCCTTATTAATGCTTGTGTCTTGGCGACAGCGGCAAAATTAAAGTTATCTGAACTCAATTTAAGCTAAAATAAGGAGTGAATGCATTTTCTTCTTCTTTCTCTTCTTTTTTTAACCCTTAATTGCCGTTGGACTCAAATTTGACCAGTGTTGACATTTGACAGCATTTCAAAAGTCACCCAAAATACACAAAAAATCTCAACTTGAAAAATGTGCAGGTACTACAAACTTTAAAACACTGATGCTGTTACAATCAAACTAGAGAATCTTGAAACTGGGAAGTTGTACATGCCATGTCTCTGTGGACAGTGGTGACACGTGATCTTTCTGTGCATCTGCTGGTCTTTAAAGTGTCATGGAGGGAATCACTAAGCAGGGCAATAGTAAAACAGCACAGGAGTGATCATGTATGGGGGCACAAAAGCAACAGAGGTCATACAGAGGTCAAAGGTTTCCTTGAGAGAGGGCACCTCAGTGCCGTGGCGGCAAAGTGGCTAACGGTGTTGCTTCACAGAAAGAAGGGTCCTAGTTCCAACCTTGGCTGTGTGCAGTTTGCTTGTACGAATACTCCGGCTTCCTCGCACAATCCTAAGACACGCATCGGTGAATTGATCATAGATGTGAGTTGCAAAAAGTGCTTGAAGTTTACAATAGTGTATGAATATGTGGTTAAAGTGTAACTTGCAATTAAAAGCACTTTGAGTGGTCAGTAAGTTTATTTTTCTCCAAAAACAAGTGTTGTAAAACCTATAAAATGCACTCTCCCTGGTTTCTGAAGCATTAAGGATTACTAATCAATTACTAATAATCACCATTTGTTGCAGACACTCACTTTACCTTATAAGTGAGGTACCTCAGGTCTTTTTATCTGAAGGCTTTGTATATATACCAAAATGTTTTGTATGTTTGTGTGGCATGAAAAAAGAAGAATTAGAGCCAATTGAATACAATTCATGACTAGCATAATTTTAAGGAAAGGACTGTTAAAAATCCTTTGTGGTCAATGACTGCCTGAAGTCTAGAACCCATGGGCGTCACCGAATGCTGCGTGTCCTCCCCTGAGATGCTCTGCCAGACCTTAACAGCAGCCAGCTTCAGCTGCCTCTTGTTTGTTTGCTCTCTCGGGTTGAGATCAAGTGACTGACTATGCCATTGAAGAATATCCCGTTTCTTTTCCTCGATGAACTGTACGGTCGCTTTTAGAAATTTCTTAATTTTCATTGTTCATCTGCTCTGTCCGGTCAGTTCTAGAGCATTTGGGTGAATCTCCATGTTATAAGGAACATTGACATTACACTAACGGCCCTCTGTAAGCATGACCACGATGGTCACAGAGTGGCACAGCTTGCTTTTAGAGGGAATTTGGTGTAATTTTCTAGGCTAGAAAAGCTTTTTTTAAAATCTGCATAGACAGTGGATATAGCCACAGCAATGTTACTCACTGGTTAGTGAAGTTCTGTTATGAAGCCTCCCGCTGAATGATTTTTTTTTCCATCACCTTTTTTTGAAGCCAGACATGACAATTGAGGCCTGACTGTGACACAGAGGACGCCGCACATTCATTGGCTAATAATTTGCAGTTGACAAATCATGAGCTAGTGGACATACCTTGAATAATCCTCCTTCCAGACGCTATTAATTACCACAATTTGCAAAATTAATTTCATCTTCAGGACGGAGCCCATATTCTCACGTGGAATAAAATGAATGTTGTTAATAAAAGGGTGACTTTATAAATACTGCAAGGATTTTGATTTGCATCCACTGTGGTTTCCTTATGCAAAACGAGTGGATTCGAGATTAAAATACCTGGATATGTTATCCCTGGGCTTTTAATATGCCTCTCCTCCTTTTGTCCAGCCTGTATCTGGAAGATATCTGTCCTTGATCTGCTTAAATAAAAAGATTTAAAACCCTCAGTTAAAAAGAAATGCTTAAAACCCTGCTGTTATTGTCTTATTGTGTAAAGCTTTTGGAAAGAAGACTGCTGACGTCTGGTTAGGCTGCATCAGACTGCTTATATTAGGGCTGTGATGTATATTTTTACGCATTATACAGTGTCTGGATTTAAAATGCTTATGTTTTGGACTGGTTTAGGTATTGCCTTAGCAACAAAACATGTAAACTACCCAGCTGAGTGTGTTGTGTTTGCAGAACAATGCGCAGTGCTTCCTATTTTGGAAAAATAGGCATCAAACCTTTGCAGATCGCAAACAGGCAGTTTGTCAGCCTGAATCTGTGCATGTAATGCGGTGAAAGAGTGGGGAAGCAAACTAATCACAGTATGTTTTACAAGCCTGCCAAGCTTATGCACCAGGTTCATTATTTTCTTTTCTAGGCAACAGCTACAACCGTTAAGTCTGTCTCTGTTAACTGTTTTTGTATGCATTTTAAATAAAGCAGGTGAAGTTAAATACTTTATCACTCTGTTACAATGAGCTAAAATGGGATTTTGGTACTTCCTCTTCATGCTGTAAGAGGGAAACAAATAAAAACCCCAGCACCTTCCTCCTCTTTCCAGTAATCTAACTGTGCCTACACACAAATAATAATTAGCGTAAATGTGTCAGGATAGTCTAGATCAATTCACTTTTTGGTTGCGGTGACACATTTTCTAACGTGTCCCTGTAGTAACTGCACAGACTGGCTCAGAAACACACTGGTTAAATTCCTTTTGGCAAGGTGTGAAAATCTGATTTAGAGGTTTGAAACTTGTTTAAGAGAAGTGCTAAAAATGAAAAGCAACACACCATTTTCCCCTTAAAGACCTGATGACTTGGTTTTTGTGTTTATAATATGAACAGATCATCTTGTGGGCAATCTACTGTATGAAATTGAGAAGGTTTTAAACTGATTGACCTTTGCTGAAATTGCCTGTTATGGTGAATGCATGCATGATGTGATATGATGTGTTGCTCTGGCCTCCAGCACTGTAACTTTTTTTTTTTTAAACTATTATGAATTTGTTATTGAAAATTAGACTCAAGGTAGTCCTTTCAGCTCACCCCCTAGCTCAGGGGTGTCAAACATAAGGCCCACGTGCCTGCATTGGCCCGTTAAAGACCCCGATCTGGCCGGCTGGATGGCTTTGGAAAATGTGAAGGTGGGCATACCAAAGCATTTTCCATGTAGAAAAACTGAGGCAAAATTTTGAAATAACTCTTCTTTGTCTTATATTAAAACATCTAATTGATTAAATATGTAGTTTTTACACTGTTAGAAATTGGAACTTCACCAGTTTGGCCTACGTAAGATCAAAGTGGGCCGTGTGTGGCCCACGACATATAATACGTCCGACGTCCCTGCTCTAGCTCAAGCTCAAACCTACACTGTTCCTAAAAGTAGACTCACAAAGCTGCTAGCAAGTGAATTGGTAAAATATTAATCATATCTTCTAATCAGGCAGTGATAACAAAGCAGTTAAAATGCAATATAAACATGTCAAAATTATGATTTAAATCTGTTGGGAAATTATGAACAGCTGTTGAAAATTTCCTGTTAAACTGATCAGCACTATGAGCAAATGTTGGTCCTAATCAAAAAGCAAAGCTTGTTCCCAGGGATGTGCACTTGGTTGAATTTTTAATTAAAAATATAATTTTGGCTTCCCAAAAGTATAAAACAAGATACTGAGATTAAACAATTACTGCGCCACATTAATTGCTCTCCACTCAAGAAAGTCCAAAGTAACCCACGACAGACTGTGGCTTCTTTTTTTTCAGCTGAAATATAATTATAATAAATGTTTAAAGACATTGATGTAATTACACAGAAATGAAGTGTTTAATAAGGCTAAAATTACTTTTGGAAAGTCTGTGTATAAACCTGTCAAATAATCGTAATTTCAAATCTGCTGTAAATACAGCCCAGCCTCTTTCATGGATCCACACGGTCCAGTTAATCTGCCGAGTGGTCACGAAAACTGGAGTTCGGAAAACTCCCTTTTCCATCCAGTTATCTGTCAGGCGACTCTGCGCAGACGGCCTTCCCCTCACTGCGTTATGATGTTATGACATGTGTGCTCGATGTGTAAGTGAGCAGTGAAGTGCTGCAGCAGGCACCGTTAGTCTTTTTATAAAATCAGCTTTGCCAAGCAGTCCTGCTCGGTGTCCCTTACAGCCCAGGCCTCTAAGGTGCTGTTGGTGACAGTTGGGTGTGTAGCAGACAGGGCGTGATACCAGCAAAACACATTTACAGTATTATATATATGTACAAGCTGCTCACAACTTTCAAACGTTTAGACGTTCGTTGAATGCGCAACGCAAAGAAAATTCAGTCGGTGGTCAAAGTAAAGTAAACTGTGACTGCGTGCTTTTAACAAAAGGAAAGCATACAAACTGTAAAGTGTTATAGCTAAGTACATTTATGCATATGTGGAATTGAAATTGTGTGTTCCTGGTTATAAATAGACGTCAAATTAGTCATCATGTACTTTAATAGCTGATTATTTAAGTAGTTTTCTAAACAGCAGCTCCAGATTGTCATATTTTTGCTTTGTTCGTTTATAATTTTTGAACAGTGTTTTTCACTATCCAGACACGTTACAGGTAAAAGTTTAGAGTGGGTCGATCAGCTGATCGGAGATCGGGAAACCTACCTGACGTAGACTAAAGGGCTGTGAAGGAAGGTCATCGGGTGAAAACGATAAAACTTGCTCTCAAGTTTTCAAAGCTGTCCGGTTTTGTTTACAGTGCAGGTTTCAAACGGTTTGTATCATAATGATGTACGATTTTTCCTGGAGAGAAGGCGGTTGCACGCCGACTCAGTTTCTATAGAGATGTTTGCAAAAAGAAAATAAAACGGAGACAGTTGCCCTGTTAGCCCTTTGACTTTGATGCATTTGGTCTTTAAAGACTTAAAAAGATCCGATATAAATTGTATAAGTCATCTGTAATGAACTGAAGTCAGACCTTCCTAGCAGAAAAAGAGGGGAAATATCAAACTGTGGTAGGATTTTTTCCTGGCTCAAAAGAGGGATTCGCATAAGGAGAACTACTCATTAGTTTTTATATGCATGAAGGCTTCTGCACAGTGACCAGTTAGAGTCAGATGCTGGCAGTCAGTTTGACGTTAAAGACCCCTGGGCACAAATGTGCGGTGGGACCTCAACAACTTGGTTTGATGAACGTTTTTTTTTTTCCTTTCTTTCTTCAGTAATCAGACATAATGTGTGTTTATGGAGAGCACAGTACCTAACTGAAAACATGAAAAATAACCATCACAATACAACTTCACTTAGAGGCACATGTTTTTTTTTCTTTATAACCGCAATACTGTAATATCGATTTTAACACACAAGCCTGTTGTCGTCTTCTTCCTCTCTTGTTATTTCTCTTTGTCAAGTACACAGATAGAGAAACAATATCTTCCTCTGCCTGCTTTTAGCTCATCTCATCAATAACACAGTCAGAACTATTGAAACAGTAATGAAGTTAGGTTGGTAAAACACTCTTGTCCACTTAAAAAGTTTTCAGTTGAACAAAAAAAATAAATGATAATGCAGGTGAAATATTCTCTCGTTATTCATTGCTTTGGTCGTGAGGCGCAGCAGCCCCTCCACTGGTCAGGGCAGCCCGGCTCCTTCATTTAGATCTAACCAAAGTTTCACATCATAAATTCACAGCATCGCTAGATTTTCCATTTTCCTCCATCAGGCCTGTTTCGTTCATTTTTTTTTTTGTTCTGCGTCCTTTAGCTAGCTGAGTTTTTGAGCTACTACTAGCCTGACCAGTGTGAATGACATACTATTATGTAATGATATCATTTAAATAGATCTGCGTTTTGGTAATATATAGATATTGTTTTTATTTTCATTTGCCTGTTTGACGGGCCCCTAACTACATGGGCATATACCCAGAACGGAGTGGAACAAAGTCTAGGTTTAGCTCGTCTGGCCAAAGGACATCTCAGTCTCCATCTGTGGTTCTTTTTTGGGCCATTATTTGTTTATTTATTCGTTTATTTATTTATTTTTGAGTGGAAGGCCAAAACATTTTAAGGGAGCTTCTAAATCTTTTTGAAAAGCCCCGATCTGTTAAGGTTAGTCAGAGTGTGATCACATCCAGTCTCAGCTTAAACTACCTGCCTGTTTTATTTATTTATTTGTTTATTTATTATCAGACCTGTTTTTGCATCACAGAGAATAAAAAGTAACTGTGAGCGCTATTCAAACAGCTAGTTAATATCTTATAAATATACATTCATGCCCCAAATTCTGGAGTATGGTATCTGATTTTATTTAATGATTCATTTATAAGATGTAGTTAATCTGCCACTCAACTGAGCTAATTTGCACTTTTGCAGCATTGTAAGGTAGTACAGAAAATGACAATGACCTGCAGTTTAGTGTCAGAGTATACTTGAGGAAGGTAAATGGTTGCCAACAAAACATGAGCCTATTTAGGAGGAAGATCCTGCCCTCACCATGACTCCCTGTTTCTCAGAGACAAAGTGTTTGGTACAACTGATCTGTTTAGCAAAGTCGTTATCTGGTATTAAATGACTGAACAGAACGGAGTTGGTGCTGAGCTGTTTTAGCTGTTTTGCACATTAGTTGATTCGCATCAAAAGTGACAGTGCTATTAAAAAGTCCTTGTGTTTGTGCTAACACGCAGGATTCAGTGTGGTGACATGAACACAGTTTGGTGAGACATCAAAACTCTCTGCTTCTGAGGAGTTTTGAATGAATTTGAATTTGTGGTTAAAGTAGTCCAGCGTTCTCTCAAACTCTCAAAGCCCATATGAAAAGTGAAATTTGTTTCTCTAACTACAGATACTGTGTTCTACAAAGCAGCACTTTTCCTGCTGTGGAATGTCACAGTATGTTCTGTGGAAAAATCCCCAAATTTATCTGATGGCAGTCTGAGATATAAATACTGAGTCGTACCCAGCCTCTGAAAATGTAAATGTCTTTGAATCCACCGCTGTCTCCGATTAAACTGTGTGGATATTTGTAAAAATCAGGTTTATTCTGGGCTGGGCTGATCTAATAATGAGTCTGAAATGCATCATGAGTGTTTTTAATCGGAACCTAAATCGAATTATCCAGCAGATACTCAGAAATCCATTCAGACTCTATGTTTTTATTGCGTTTTTGTCCACCTGCTGAATGGAACTTGAATACTTTCCCTCATTCTAGCGATATCCGCCTGCTGTTTGGGGTTCAGACGGTAGGCCCAGTGGGTTTGAACGTTTTTTGTTTTGTTTTTTTCAGTGCCATTAGTTGTAAAAGTAAAAAAAAAAAAGGGAGAAAATACAAGTGTTAACATCAAAACCACTGAACTGAGATCTTTTGGGAAATCGATGCTGCTCAAAAGATCAGAAGTGCCGGCAGGACGTAGTCTTTCCCACCTTACCATTCTGACATAGCAGTAAAGACAGAGACATTGAGACATTAAAGACCTATACAATGAGTAGAAGTTATGCTTGTTCATTTCTTAGCTGCTAATTTTCTCACTAAGATGCAAAATAAATGAAATCTTGACCCAACCATTGCTTTTTAAAAGTATTTGCATCGAAACATTAGTGAGAGGGTGGGGCAAAAAATGCATTTTAAACACATTAACCAAAGATGGGATCTGTTTACGATCTATTAACCCTGAAGCCAAATATTCTGTAAATTAATCTTATGTAATTATGTGTTTCAGAAGAAACATGTAATTACACAGAGTCACACGTCTTGATTCATTATTACCAACAGCAAGGTCAAATTGTTCCTCTGGTCCTTTCTCTGTTCTCAAAAAGCTTCTACAGCTTTAGTTTTGTCTCTTTATTCTTAATATTTCTGTTAATGTTGAAATATCTTTGCATAGCAGGGAGCTTCTGTTGTACCCTCGGAGCAGTAATCGGCAAAAATAATCAGCTCAGCAGTTCCCAAACTAAAGGGCAGTAGGTGACCATCCAAAAAATTTGTCTCGTGATGGGTACGAGAGGCCGATCATGGGACTGCTGGAAGGCCGGAGTTCTTCGGTTCTTTGGGGGGATGGGGTGAATCGTAAAAGTAGTATCTAAAAAGGAGAGGCATCTGTCCCCCCCATCTGTTTCCCCTCTCCACCTTCAGGGTACTGCTGTAGCCAGGAATAACTCCATGTGGCCAAAGCGCATGCTGAGCTTGATATATGTCCACAGGCTGCAGCACGATAGCCTAAGTTGAATTGGCACCGTGGGTTGTGAGTAGTGACGCAGCTGCAGCAGAAAAAATGGATCAGCAGTTTCCTTTTTCATCACAGCAAAAAAATAAATACATAAAAAAAATGACGCACTCGCTTAAGGATCTGTTTGTTTCTCCCCTTCTTTTCTGTGTACCTCTTGTTCTTTTTTTTACCTTAACATCCGACTGATAAACATGAAGAAGAGAGGAGAAAAGCAGGTCAGATTGTAATGTTCTAATCCAAGAACTCACTGTTCCTCTCTGGGTCCCCCCCATTTTTATCTCTAAAGTCAGATGCGCTAAATCATCTGCAGGCGTCTATGGTGCATCCTATCAGATTAATTCACAGAAGCACGATTAAATGCAACAAGATTAAATGTTCTCTGCTTGTCTGAAATTTTAGTTTCCTTTAGCCAGTGGATGACTGCTGCAAACAAATTGGTGTACAGATATAGTTCAGTTACTGAGCGTTTACACACCGATAGAAAAGTGATACTGCTGTTGCTTCTAAGAACCTGCCCTTCCAGGAGTCCACAGCCTGAGTGATTAGCTACCAGAGAAAGCTGATTTTGTTCTTGTCATAAATTTGTCATCACTATTGTGATTTATCATCACTATTATCATAAAAAACACTGACGAGGTTCTGTTTTCACACCGACTTGGCTGTCGGGCAGATAGCGTCGTCTTGTAAAGCAGGAGGAGTTGGCCTTTAATACATGTCAAAGTCAGTTTATAAGTGTTGGAGAGCGTTGCTGCAAATGTAAACAGTGTTTGTATAAAGCTGCACAAAGTCTGATGAGCTGTTATAAGTGTTGTTGCCTTGCCTCACTAGTTTAAGACTTAAAAATGAGAAGTATGAGTGTGGAGTTGGAAACATGTAATCTTACCATATCCTTTTTTTCTCGGTTGTAATCTCTTATCAACTCTAGATTGTTGGGGCCATATTAGCTTTTCAATAACCAAGAAAACAGACTATGGTTAATGTAGGCACCCAATTTTGACAAGAAAAGGACTGAAAAGCTCGTAAAGCCCTATGTAAATATAAATATTCTGAGTATTAGAACCTGTAGACAAATTGCATACGCAAATATTTTAAACTTCAGCCTAGGTTTCACTTTTAAAAATCCCAGCTTGTTGTAAGGAGGGGTCCAGGAAGTCGTTATTCTTGTTATTCCAGCTACATTTCCTTTCTTGGTGTACAATGTCCTTCAAGCGTAATATTTCTACAGATATTTCTTTTGCGTATGTTTTTTAAGTGCGTGTTTGTAGGTGTAGAGTCTTGACAAAACACGTCGCTGTGTTTGGGTGGGCAGACTAAATTATGAACGCAACTCTTAACACACATTACCAACAGTTCATTTGAGATGCACTTCCATGCATCTGTCAGTAGGTTTATGTTGGATTGATACCTCTGCTTTCTGACTTTAAAGTAAGCAGAAGTTTCTAAGCAACAGCGCAGAGCAACACATACACTAACAGGCGGTGGTGGCTTGTGGTTTGTGTATGATGCTTGTTGCTACTTGCCAAACTATTTGGCTTTTCAAACAAAGATAGAGAGCCTCCTTTAGGTTCTGTTTGGCTT
>VUQR01000387.1:0-12578 GCA_015108515.1 Hemichromis elongatus | reverse complement strand
TTGCTTTGGGTTAGACATTCCCAGGATAATACTGTGCCTCCTCTCTCCAGTAAACAACTGTAGATTACACTGGATCACGTGAATGTTGCATCATGTCACAGTAGCCACCCAAACCACACATCTGCCTGGATCCACGGATCACAGTAATAATACTTGCTGATCTCATGTCATCAAATGAGCACCTACTTTTTTTCATCTTTTAGCTAATATTTTCCAAGTGAAATGATTTAAAAATAGAACAGTTTTGCTTAATATGAAAATATTTCAATAAATGCCAGTTTTGTGGTTTTTCCAGGCAACCCGAATTTCGTGAAAAGCTGCATGGACTGCATTTAGCATTTGTGTGGTTAATTATCATCAGCTGAGTGGCTCCAGTTCAGCGGTGGGCATCATAGGCTCTGCTATAAATCTAATGTGGCCCTGACGCTGCGGACTAGATCCAGCAAGCTGCTGCAAACTGCAGTTCGAGAGGGACGAGCATGAGTTTGTGTAAATGATGCAAAAACTTACTGAAGATAGTTGATATTTGCTCCATTAATTATTGTGCCAGTGTTTCCTTCTTTCCACATATTTGATTTGGGACCGATTTTTATTATGAATTAAATAAAGTTAGGAGATCTTCTGAAATGTCTAAAAGTGCACTCCTGCATGTCATTTAACACTTTGTTCCTTGTGTTAATAAAATAAGCCGATCATTTTTACTTAACTTCCTGTAAAAGCCGAGGCAGGGAACATTTTCCGTGTTTGCCTTCATGTGGGACGGAGCAGATGTCTGCTGAAGCTGACAGCGCTACACCTCAACGAACAGAAGAGGAGGAAGAGAAGGGGGATTTCTAAAAGATGTGATGACCAGCTGACTATACCGACTGTACTGGTGGGCGCCAGCCCAAACAGAAGACCTTGGCTCAGGAGTTCGAAGGGAGAATATAAAAAGGGCAGTGGACATAACGCCTTCCCCTTAGGCACACGGTGGCGCGGCTTTTTATTATGGGCCCCATGGGCCACACGCCGCAGCCTGTAAGTGTTATTCCAGCTAGATAAACACAGGACACAGACCTGACAGTGTTCAATGTATTAACAGGAGCAAATTGAATTATGCTGTTGAAATTCCAGGGCGCTTCGCTCTGCCAGCCATTTCTGAGGTCTGACCAATTGAAATCTCAGTTTTCGTTCGCTCGCAGACAGGTTAAGGACTTCGGAACCGCAACATGCCCTGAGGACTTCCTTAATAGGCCCGTGAAATTTACAGAAACTGGCGAGGTCAGCGCTCTCACCGGGGCAGTAGCTGCTTATATAACAAATATTTCATTTTCTTGAGTAAGACAGCGGATGATGGGTGCTTCTCCATATTTGCCGGTGAATTTTCCATAAATATGAGTCTGGATCTATTCCTTTTTCTTGCCCTGTTGCTCCATCTTTTTATTACGTTTTACTTGTTTCTGATTTACCTTTTTAAGTCAGCACTGTGGTGAAGAATAACCACTGCAGTGGGGTTGGGGAAATTGTTGAGATAAAATTATTCTGATGTTTTTACTGAACTCAGCGGTAGACCAGCACCGGCAGATGTGTTGTGGTCCTGGGTCACCGCACCTCTTTTGATAGTGTGTTTTAACTGCTTTATATGCTAATCAGTGTGTGTTAGCCCCTGATTGGAGCACAGGTCCAGTTATGAGGAGTCATGTTTAGATGTCATGCTTCTGTTAAAAGTTGCTTTTTCTTTAGTTGCTTGGTTACGTTGAGTGCAGGGCACCCCACCTCCACGCACTCATTTCTTTTACAGTGCTTTTGATATGGGCATTTTTAACCAAACTATGACCAAACCCAGTTAATTAACATTGCTCATCTTCCCCCTAATGAGCTGGGGTCATAAAATGGTCTATTTTAGTCACGAGCTTATTTTTAAAAATAAAATTATAAAAGAGGTTATTCTACACATGTAAAACGTTTAAATTGCCTTAAATTGTGTAAAGATGAGCGCGGATTCCAGAGACGTCTATGAGATAATTACCCTTCTGCTCACACCTTTTCTGATGGGTTAATGGCCCTAGTTGCAAGTTTCAGGTCTTTTTTTAATACAGGATGATGTTGACTTGCAAATTTTGGTCCCATGAGATCAATTCTCAGCTTAGTGGCAACGAGGAATCAGACCCAAAGTCCATTACTTGGGGGACAAGGCGTAAACTGACAACAGCCTTATTCCCATTTTCGTGATGGGTGTGATTACATAGAGTCTGTGCAGTCCTCGAATTAAAATGTCTCAGCTTCAGCTGCAGATCCAAACTGCGTCATCAGCTCGGACTCTGTCTATGCCACCCATATTTAGTAACGAGAGACAGGCTGTTTGAGGGGAGCTCGAACTATGTGCTGGAACGTCACTTTTAGATAGAGACAAGAGAAAAGGACAGAGTACAATCATGTGACTTTATGGTGAGTTCTGAAAAAGCTAAAGGTCACACCCCAGAACTTGCTTCATGTTTGTTACAAATGCACCATTAGTCACATCCAACGCTTATTTGTCACATTGGGTTACAAAACACCAAGATTATGGTGGCAAAATGCTCAACCCGAGGCTTTACAACGCAGCCCCACAGCAGGGGGTGAAACACAACATCCCATCAGCTGACTGCCCGGTCTCATATATACCGCACACGTCGATGTACGCAAACTTAGTTGTTTCCACTTTTAAAAGCTGGAAAAAAAATGCACATCTGGAGGCTGGAGGGGTTCAGCTAATTCACATCACAGAATTTTTACATTTAATTTTACTATCACTGAAAAAAGCTTGGTTAGTTGACAATAAGATCATGGTTGGGGTTAAAAGAGAAGGGTTTCCGCTTGATTTAAAGTTCCGATTTCTTGGTTGCTATGGTGATGCATTCCCACTGGAGATTCACAAAATTATACAGTCTTGCGGACATGAAAGGCGTGAATTACAAAGTGTGACTATCACGAAAACGTCACAATTCCTGTCTGTAAACACACACATGTAGCTTGTTGCTTGCCTGTTGTTGTTTGCCTACCTTTTCAATTACAAACTAGACTTTTTTTTCATCTGCTTCCATAAAACAGCATTAATGTTTTAATTATTATGCATGCAGTCTGATTATATCTGGGCTTAGGCTCCTGTAACCTGAAGTTCTGACGGATCTCTGAAGGAGATGTTTCATTGAGCAGGAGGAAGACGATGTCCCTGTGAGTCACCACCACTGCTGATTGATCCTGTTTAGGGTCGTCAAATAATTGCTGGATCGTCTGTGGTTATGTGCACGGCTTTTGAAACTGTGAAAGTATTGTTGCATTTTTCAGATTGTTTAGCTAAATGGATCATTCTTTTTAAATAAAAGGTAAAAAAAAAAATTAAAAAAAAAGAACACCTTTGCCGTGGCATGAAGGTATCCTGAAGATGATAACGATGTCACACAACATGACTCCATCCTTGAGAAGCCTGAAGATGAAAGCCAACGACCGCTGTTAGTTATTTGCGGCTCATATTGGGAGGGTGTGGGTCGATCTGGGGGTCAGGACGTGGCTGCAGGGGAAGATGAAAGTAAAGAGATGAAAGCTGATGTTGTGCCAGGTCTTAGTGATTTGGCTAAAGAGAAAAACAGACCATCACTCTCATGCCTCATCAATGTATCTGCAGAGATGCTGGTAGCCATGGAGATGGTCAGTCAACATGTAATCACAATGTGGTACAAAAATAGCAAGCGCTCTGCTTGCTAGTCAGAGACAGAGAGGGAGAAAGAGAAAGCCTGGAAGAACTTCCTGCTTCAACATGTGTTTTGGAATCATGAACTACACGAACTGGATTTGGGGAGTCTGATCCGAGTCCAGTTCGCACTCCCGCCGGCGTGACCACACATGCTGTAAACCACAACGTTAATGACGGGAGGAGGGAGAGGCCTGCTCCAGGCTCCAAGAGTTTTTATCTTCTCACATGTTTTACTTGAAAAGGTCTGAATGCTTCTGCCGTGGGAATAAATACATTTGGTTTGCTTTTGGAGGGATGACGTTCCTGTAGAAGCACAGAAAGGAAGGATTTTTATTACAAACACGTCACACCTGCAGTAGTTTTGTTATTTTGTATGTGTACTGTATGGTAAATGGTAAATGGACTGGTTCTTATATAGCGCTTTTCTACTCTGTCTGAGCACTCAAAGCGCTTATACAACTAATGCATTCACCCAATCACACCCATTCACACAAGCACAATTTTTAAGTGCTTTCTGTCTACCATTCATACACATTCATACTCCGATGGATGCATCGGAGAGCAACATGGGGTTAGTATCTTGCCCAAGGATATTTGGCATGCAGACTAGACGAGCCTGGGATCGAACCACCAACCTTCCGGTTAGTAGCTGACCTGCTCTACCACCTGAACTACAGCCACCCCTACTCCCTACTGTATGGGAGATTTATAACCTGTCTACACAGACTATAAGCATTTATAAAATTTAACATAATTATGCCACAGAGAGCAAACAAAAAACTTAGTCTAAAGTATTTTCTTTGTTTTCAAAGATTTTAAAAATCCAAACAAGGCCAGATCCCCTTTGGATGATCCTCAGTGGACCAGAAAACACATCATTTGTAGAATACACAGCATCACCTCCTGTCCTTCTTCTCCTCTTCTGGAGCAAAAGAACGAACTGCTTTGTAAACTTGTTAGGTTTTGGTCTTTGCGTGGTTATTTCCAGCATCGTTCACCATCTGGCTGGTTATGGACCAAGGCATTAATTTCAACCTAAAGCTTAGAATCTGTATTGCGTATGCTTCTTAATGAAGATATTTGAAACTAGACAAAAACTTCAGGACATATTATGTTACATGACCACCAAACCACCACAAGGATTACAACATTCATGCACTCACAAACAATACTTTTGTGGTTGTGGGTACGTGCGAAGGCATCAGTGATTTTGCTGCAGTGTAATTGTCGTGATCCTGGGTCTGTCTGAATTTTTGAGGTCAGTTTCTGTGTTTGGTGTTCATAGTTTTGTTTATTGATCTTCATGTATTCTTGAGCATTTCTGGAGTCTTCAGCTCTTCTTATAATTTAGTTTTAGAGTTGAATGTGTTGCCTCAGTGTTTGCTTTCCTGTCCTCTGTGTCATCTCTCCAAATGCGTTTCACCATTTATTTAGAGCTCTCACTTCCTGTTTTGATAGTTACTTGTCCATAGCATCAAAGAAAAATGGGATAGTAAGAGAGATAAAGAAAGCAGAAAGGGATAACGGGAAGCTAGGCGTATGGCAAAAAGAGAGGGGCAAAGCCACAGGAAAAGGCTTACAGCAGGGGTGTCAAACATAAGGCCCGTGGCCAGAATAAGACCAGTAAAGACTCCAATCCAGACCATTTGTCGGCTTTGCTATATATGATGGAGGGCATACAGTTTGGGACTTTATGCTGTATTTTTAAGTTTTACAGCTTGTACTGTTGAAAAAAACCTCCCAAAGCCATCCATACTATATCTAAGTAGTTAAGTAAGAAATAAGTAAATGACAGGAAATTTCCTGTTTTTAAATGTCTACTGTAGAAATTTCAGTTTGAAAAAAAAATACAGTTTTCATGGATCAACTAAAATTTATAATGGATAAATGCAAGACAGTCTGGGTCCACTTAAGATCAAAAAAGGACTTAAAACTTAAAACCCACTTAAAACAGAAAGGCTGAGCTAGAAAGGATGTGCAGCAGGTCAGGGTGACCTGGGTGACCTGAGGCTTTGGCTACTATGAGCTATGCCTCATTCTCCTCCAGTCTACTGTTGTCTGATTGGCGCTATACTTTTATATAGTGATATTAATCCACTGTCTTTCTTTAAATTCTGTTTCAAGTACAACCCAAACTCCACCTCTTATCCTTGGTCATTCGCTGCATCACCAGTAGGTCCTATTTTGTTTTAACACAGTGATGTTTTAACAATCACCAAAGTGTATTTCATGCAATAGCATCAACAAAAAGCAGAATAACATAGACACAGTTAAAGACTTTTACTGTTTGCTGACACTTACATAAAATTTCCCTAGTTGAAACGTTGCCATAGCGGTCTGTGGACACCAAATTATCGTTAAATACCTTAAACCTCTGTATTTCATCTTACACTAACTATCCCCTACAGCTGGAGAGGTTATTCCTTCTTGATAAGCCTAATTACTCCTATTTTTGTATTTGTTCTTTTTTATTCTGTCCTGCACTGTTAAAGTTACTGAAGTTACATTTTTAGAGCTCATTTTCTGTAACTGCTTGAAATTAAATCCCCTCCAGAATTTCAGCAGACAAAAAACATTCATTTGTGTACAAGGATTTTATTGTGAGGTACTTGCAGCACTTCACAAAATTGTCTGTGGATATGACATTAAAATTAATGAGTTATTTCACAACACCTGAGAATATGAGAGGGAGAGACAGATGGAGGCGGTGGGGCATCTACCATACTGGTAAAGAAGTGGAAAACAACACATCCAGGTAGAGAAGACAGATGTGAGGAAGATTCAGCAGCTAATGAAGATTAGAGATGGCGAGAATTAAGACACATCCCTATAGCACTGCATTATTTTTATGCATGTGAACACTGAAACTGAAAACTGAAAAGCAATAAATTCTTTAAAGAATGTGTTTCTATAAAAGTAAACCCCTTCATGACTTCATCGCTCCACTGCTGCTTTTCTTGCAGTGCTGCACATGTGGAATATTGCAGGCATCGTATAGTTGAGTAGATATAAACTAACGGGCGGAGGACACCTATTAGTTTGCATGGCATGACGAGGCACAGTTTGACAGTCGAGCATCCATAAAACATTGATTTGCTTTCTGACTGTTCTTCATGCCGAGGGGTAGACTGCTGCAGACACTCTGGCTGTCTAACAGTGAAAACTCCTCTCGCTGTTTCTCAGCAACACTCTCAGTGGTTTGTTTCTGCAGTTCATATCCACGGTAACAAGCACTGAGCGTTAAATTTGGCAGAGTTTGCATGAATAAATGGTCCATGATTTGGTTGCTGACCAAATAACAAAACATCAAATTGAGGTTTGAGAGTTTGAGAGTTCCAGTGATGGAGTTTCTTGATTTAGAAGCAAATTGCATTCACCTTCAGATCAAAAGGGCTGCAGCATTATGTGAGAATGGAAAACAATGTTCTGCTGTAGGTGGTGGGGAAACAGAGGCCATGCACTTACAAAGCAGTGATGGGAATGTGTTAAAGAAGGCCATAAAAGTAAAATTAAAATCTTTTTGGGAGTCTGTGGAGCCTCAGGTGGCCATTACAGGAACGGCCAGGGCAACTGTGGCTATGTGCACTGCACCAGGGCTGGCCCAAGGTATTATGGGGCCTGAGTAGAATTTGCTTTACGGCCCCCATCTCCAACTAAACCCATCACCAATCACCCAACTCAGCATCTCCAACATTACCTATTTATTGCTCTTGCTTGATTAATTGTAGACTGTACGTCTAAGAAACCCTTACCATTTATTTTTACAGGGCATGAAAGTGATCAATAAACCAGCAGAGCGTGACTTAAAACAACAAGGTAACTATTTTAATTGATTTTGAACCTAAATAATATTACCCAACAAATATGCAATATTCATTATAGCAAAGGTTCTTAACTTTCAAAGAAAGATTTAAAAAAAACTATCAATATCATGTCATATGAAATGCTAATGTATCTGTCAATAATAAAAATTTGTCACACGTTTGTCCTCATTTATCTGTACTCTGATCAGCTGAAGAGAAAGAATGTTCCTAAATATTGTCCTTGTCATGTTCTTCTTTCTCTCACCTTTCTCCCCAGAGTAGAACAGTACAGCAGCTGGTAAAGCGGTGCTCAGTCTCACACTGGTGGGCTTTGTCTGAAGGGGGTGGCTTTGCTCGGTTGCTCGGTTGCTGTGAGTTTAGTCATATTGCTTTTTGGTTTGTTTGCTAATGATCTGTTTTTGTTTTGCCATCTTTTAGTTTGTTCTTCGCTTGGCTGATATGGGGGAGGGGTGTATACAATATGTTGCACATACATCTTACAGTCTTACAATCAGACAATCTTATCTGTTTTTTCAAGTGCTCTTGGGTGCCCCCTGCTGGCATAGGGGGTCAGCAACACTGAGAACGCCTGGATTCGGTGTGCCTGAGCTTTACAAAAGCCCTTAGAGCTCATTTGCTAGACTTTGGTTGTTTCTTGCACTAAACAGTGTTGTTCACACTCACTCACACCATTAATCGTACTCAGTACACACTTTGTGGTTAGTTTAACTTCTTTATTTGTTTATTTGATTTAAAATGAAGATTTTTTTTATTGTCATTTGCTGTGCATCTTCCTTTCTGTCATGACTGTGTACCCCAGTGTGTGACACATAGCATATGTATTGTGAAGCTGTCAAAAACCTAAATGTGGAAGACTCAAAAGGCCTCACAATCAAGCGTTACCATCATGAATCCAGCAGCCAGAGAGGGACTACCAGTTTTCCACCAGCAGCAGGTTTTTGTCTGGTCTTTGCATGTGTCTGTTGAGCTTTGTTTGTTTGCTTTGGATGTGTGCATCAACAGGTTGTAAATGTTCAGAAAAATCAGCCGCTTGTACAAATGCAGAAATCATTATTATTTTCCAGAAATGCACAATATGCCATGTAGTTTGCGACAACAGCACCTCACTGACAATGACAGAAAGTGCTTTCTGGTGTACAACATGGCATCTGAGCTGAGACACTGAAGTATTAAGGGCTGCATTTGGCCTCAATCAGTCTAAAGAACATATAGATCCTTTATAAAAATCTGTATTGATCATACTAATACAACTGTACTTTCTCGTGTTCACTTGATGATTGATAGCTGCTGTTTCACTGTTCACAGCTGCACTGTGCAGCTCTGCCTTATGTAATGGAAGAATACGAGAGTTCAATAGAAGGGGAGAAAAAAATCTGACCTGGAATGTTTCTCCGATGGCAGCACAACCCTGGCTCAGCAGGACGGCTGTACGCACAGATGGATCAATCAGCAAATGGCTGTAAAGCCATTTTACCAGGTGATCAGATGACAGGGGTGTCATCTTTGTTCACTTTAATTGCCCCCCTTGGGACAGCACTTTCTCGCTCAGCTGCCTCCTGGAGACTAGAAGCTCTGCTTCTGTGCTCGTCTGAAAGAATGTGAAGAAGAACGTCTTATTCACCTTCCATTCTGAGAAAGCTTTTTAGCTCCTCTGTACTTGTGGATGATATTTGACAGACTATATATAACTTGAATAATAATAATGTTATTTATACACGGCAACTTTCAAAACAAAGTTACAAAGTGCTTCACAGGACAAGCTGGGAAACAACATAAGGAATACTGGCAACAAAAGGAGATACAAGCAAGAAATAAAAAGAAATTTAAAAATGGAAAAACAGGAAAATATTTAAAAAAGAAATAAAAAGTCATAATTAGTAGAAGATCATAAAACAATTATAAAAGAAAACATAAACGTAAATCAAAGTGGAGGCACAGAAAACTATGTCTGAGATGGATTTAAAAGACGAAAGCAAGCCTTACTAGGAAGCTTGTTTCAGGGAGTGGGTCCACTGACAGAAGAAGCTGGATCAGCCCTGGTTCTCAGCTGAGATTGTGGGATGACTTTGGCTGAGGACCTCAGGTGAGGACCTCAGGTGAGGACGTACAGTCCCATAATTCGGCAGCCATTTTTAAATCTTCTCTATTTTGAAGCGTTGTCTAAATTTAGTTTAATTTCAGTTGCTTCTGGGCCATAAAGTCGAATCATCAAACAACTCTGATTAAAAATATGGTTTTGCTAATTTTGGCCCCAAATAATGTTTTAAAATGCATTCCACCCGGAAGTTCACCTTTTCTTCTTCACTGCTGGCGTCTACAACGTGCTACGTTGTGCGTGGCTGTTGTTGTCATGGCGACGCTTCCGCCAACCTACCTGTTGCTAAGCGATGCTGATAAACTTTGACTTAAGCAGACGATCCCAAAGCTGCCGACAGCTCCGGTCACGTGCAGTCGTTTCAGTCCGATGCCCATAGTTTCGCTGCGGCCATGAACGAGCGCGCAGCCGCCGCGAGACGGAAAGTTGGAAAACCGATGTTGCATAACTGGGTTGAAGAGGTGAGTTCACGCGAGACTCCCTAACATCATTTGCTAATTTAATTTAATACTTAACCTACCTAGAACGAGTATCGGGTGTCTAGTTAACCATATGTGAAGCAGCTATATGTTAGAGGAGGGGTTTCACATCACTGCTGGCTCTGGGCTGGACCCATTTCTGCCTTTATGCTAGCTTCGATCCTCCGTATGGTCTGCTGCTGTAGCCCCTCTGCTTCCAGGTTTGATATTTTTGGTGTAGAGGTGTATTCCTTGTGTTCCCTTCAGCTAAACCCAGTCAGGCCATTCTTTGACCTACAGCACCAACAAGTCCTTTTACCCGTGAGAACTGAAGCTCACTGGGTATTTTTTTCTTTTTGAAATATTCCCTGTAAACCCTGGAGACGGTTCTGTGGGAAAGTCCGTGTAGATCAGCAGTTCCTGAAGTACCCAAACTATCCACGCCATGGCAAAGTCACTTAAATGAGCTTTCTCCCCCCTCCCCGGTCTGATCCTTGATTTGAACTTCAGCAAATCATCTTGACCATGTCTGCATGTCTAAATGCAGTGAGTTACTGCAATGTTATTGGCTTATTCAATATTTGCATTAAAAAGCAGTGTACCTAATGGAGTGGCCAGTAATTGTATATCAGTATAGCTGTAATTCCCTTAACAGTTAATTCAATACTTTTGTAAAACCATTTGGATTAAAGCTGAAAGTCTGCGTTATAGTCCACTGTGGTGCTGTACAGCCGCACAAGTACAAAAACATTTTACTGGTGTCCACCCAATTAAACCATCTGGTGATTTTTCACTCAGAGAGCCGTTGCAGATCTCAATTTAGCGGACACAACGACACTCAAGCAGATAGATGCCCACAAAGGGATTCTCACAATAAACCTGGAGTCCAAGATGGAGTCTGAGACCACGCTGAAAGCAGCTTACGTTGCTCCAGCGAGACCCGGGGTGAGGTTACAGGGTATGTGTCTTTATCTTTCACCAGCCAGAATGAAAAAAATGTTGAAACCCAGACCGTCAAGAGCCATGGAAAGAAGAGAGAAGCATTTGCAAAGAGCGGAAAGATTTCATTATTTGCTGTGACGTCTTCTTATTTCAAAATAAAGCAAATGTTTGTTTTTTTGGGGCCTGGAGGTGATTTTCTATACATGCCCTGTTCATCCTCTCTTTTATATTTTCCTCTGTTCAGGCGTCAGAGGCGAGCTGCTGAAAAAAGACACCGCCAGGATGATAAGGTAAATGAACTATGAACACGTCTTTTGATGTTAAACGAATTATTTCTGCGAGTGGTTTGTTTATGGAGACGCGGAGCAGTGCCTGACCGTGTCTTGAGGGGAAAGTGATGTAATATTTACACGTCGGGTTTGTTTTACTGTTCAGTCGCAGCTGTGATAGCTTTTAAATCACACTTTATGGTGTTATTTTACACAGGGGCCAGTCACCCTTATGGGCTTTATAAAGTCCATCCCCGCAGAGGTGGCTGTTAACATCCCACACGTTAACAGCTGAAAGCCTGCGAAGCATAATGTCTTCAATGAAAACTTTTTGACCAGTAGTAGACGGTGTGTCATCATTCGACTTTAAACCGCACACTAAATGTCCTGGGTTTTATGAGCAAACACCAACGCTGTGTCCAATAGCCTTGTGTGATTTGGCTGATTGGCTGTTATGTAAAGCACAATACTGTGTATAAATAATCGTAGCCAGATGGCAGAGTATCAAGCTTTGGGTTTCATTTTCAGTCCTGTATGACATATTTTATATACTATATGTAAAACCACAGAGCCGCGGAGTGTCGTGAAACGATACAAATAAATGATGCTTACACCAGGAGCCTCAAACGCCCGGCATACCATCCGCTCACCCACACATGTTTGCATTTATTACAGCTCTTCGCTGGACTGTGTGGGCATGAGCAGACTGCGCCGTGCTAATAGTGCTTCTTGCACCTGCTTGGGCGAGACGACTTTACTATTTCCAGTGAATGCAACGTTTCGGCTTGCGTGTTACATTCAGTCAATGTCTGAAGATTTGGAAGAAAGCAGAAACCATCCTCGTACGGTCAGACATCATTCCTGGGTGGATACATTTGGTTTTTCAATTCAATTCAATTTTATTTATATAGCGCCAGATCACAACAACAGTCGCCTCAAGGGGCTTTATATTGTACAATAGTACATACAGAGAAAAGCCAACAATCATATGACCCCCTATGAGCAAGCACTTTGGCGACGATGGGAAGGAAAAACTCCCTTTAACAGGAAGAAACCTCCGGCAGAACCAGGCTCAGGGAGGGGCGGGGCCATCTGCTGCCACCGGTTGGGGTGAGAGAAGAAAAGAACAGGATAAAGACATGCTGTGGAAGAGAGACAGAGATTAGTAGCAGGTACAATTCAATGCAGAGAGGTCTGTTAACACAGTGAGTGAGAAAGGTGACTGGAAAGGAAAACTCAATGCATCATGGGAATCCCCCGGCAGCCTACGTCTATTGC
>VUQR01000386.1:0-17634 GCA_015108515.1 Hemichromis elongatus | reverse complement strand
AAAAAAAAAAAAAAAAAAAAAAAAAACAAAAAAAAAAAAAAAAAAAAAAAAAAACAACTTTAATATTAAGCTTCAGTTACCAAAACAGTATTATCGTTATTGTCACAACAACATCAACATTTCAAATACGTTTCAGGATTCGGCAAGCTGTTGATCTGACGCCGCTGGCAGCTATCGCTTTAGTTCTGAGACATGCTTTCAACAATAGGTCTATCTAGAGAACAATCACACATTGTTTGAGTGCCCTGAAAGCATCTGAGAAGAGCTGAGCCGGGGATCTGACTGACAAGCAGCTGATGATGAAAACGGGGGAATAAAGATTCCAAGAAAAAGCACTTGCCTTTTCATGAGGAATTCAAGTCGGAATTTGAATAAAAAGCAAAGAGAAGATAACGGAGACAAATGACTTGGCACATTTAGGCGCTTTTAAAATAAATAAAATACTCTGGCATACTAAAATTGCACCTGTTCCATTAGTTGCTGTCATATTTACATTTCCTTAGGGTTTATAAATTAACATTTTGGCATCTGTAGCTCTGAGTTTCACAAACACAGAGACTAATACGATTTTTATTTTTAAGAACATCTTAGGATTTTTTTTTTAAACCCAAAGTACAACATAAACAGAACAAAGACAAAGCTTGAAGGCATAAACAACATGTAAGACAACAGAATGCCTGCTTACCTCTTTGGATAAGCGAGTGAATACATCCCCTCCCCTGAGAAAGTCCAGTATTAAATACAGTTTCCCTTCTGTCTGAAAGGCTGCGGAGACAGGAAGCTGAATTTATCCACAAGCCAACAGTATTGTGATTTAACAGAGATGTCGAGATGAAATGTCAAATCCTGTTAAATAACTAAAGCGTTCAAAAATATTTTGTTAAATGAGGTTAAAGGCATTTCTGACTGAAACGCGATGCGCATAAGCAGCTTACCCCATGTTAAACCCACTCTGAATGCATTCTGTATGATCATACAGCTAAACACACATGAAATGTTACAGCAACATCTGATCTCAATCAGTTCCAGAAACTGTTTTTTTTTTTCTCCTGGAGTAGAAAGCAAAAAAAAAAGACAAAACCTGAAATGAACACGTGTTTCTGATTCTATATAGAGGGTCAAAACGTTACATCCGCGTATTAATTCAGTGCTGCTGCAAGTTCCAAATGCTGGTGATCATGATCACCTACACTTACCAAGGAGTACAAGGAGCTCGGTGCACGTCTGAGAAAGACGATGACAGGTTTTTCACCAGTCAGGGACATCTCTTGGAGCCATTTCTAAAGAATTTTATAGTCTAAGATAATCAGTTTAAATCAAGTGCGGCCACTTTGTCGGGGTCTGAAAAGGACTCAGAAAGCTTTGATGCGTACACTGCAGCCCTGAACTCTTCCAAACATCACCCAACAGACGGGGCACGCAAATGCAGTCAGCCTGAACATTAGCCGGTCTTTAACCTGATGGATCCCTACTATAAAGTCTGTGATGTCCAATTATGCAGGTGTGTGAGCGGCAAAGCTGTCAGGTGCATTCACCTAGTGAGTGGGCGTCATGTTTACCGCTCTCAGCATGCTCCATCAAGGTAGCACCCTCACATAAACAACACCGAGTAGTTTCCAGTTGTGTTAAAAGCACCTGAAGTAGAACCTTTAAATTCTTTGTGCTAAGGAAAAAGGACAACTGTAGAAAATATCCTGACCATTTTTTCTGAAATCGTCAGACATTTATGCGTTTAAAACCACAAGACTGTTCAACTCAGCTGACAGGAAGTTGGATCAGAAGTTCAGAATTTATCCAGAAATCACCAAACCGCAGGTCTGCATTCAAGTAGAAGCGACTGGGAGGTAGAGGTGGGAATGAGCAGGCACCCCACGAACACAATACTACTGCCAGTCCTAATATTTTGCAATATGGAGACTATTGCAACATATATTGTGATTTATCACCTTTATCAGCTACAGATTTTGTCCTCAAACATCAACTTTAACAATGCCTGTTTTATACAGTTGGATAAAGTTATCTCACTTCAGGTTTTTCTTGCTGCAAAATGTAAGCAATCTTTTTCCTCATAGAGCAATTAACTGATTAATTGTTAAAAATGTGTTGCTTGCTACAAAGACAGAAATGTACATTTGTAAGAGATTCACGTTTAACTATTACACCTGTGCTCCGCACCTTCCTGTTCTTTAGGATTACCACCCTTCTGCAGGGTCACCGCCTATCGACCAGCCTGCACAATCACCTTGCGATCACGGTCATGAGTGTGTGACACCCTCAAGCTCGGGACAACCATTTAGTTGCAAACAGTCAGAGAATGTGAACAAAGTGACCGGGCAGCCACTGATTTTTGTAGATGCAAAGAGGTTCTTTTTCTATTTTTACTGCTGTGGTGGATGGTGGTGCATGAGCTGAGCCCTTATGTTCATAGCATTCACAGAATATTTTATACACTTTGTAAAATACAGATATTTGGTGTTTCTCTACCGATACATTGTCACCACATAAAACAGTGTCACACTATGACGCACGATCGTTTTCCCCCCACCCCTACTGGAACATCAGTGTCAGTGACTACAGCCGATCATGTTTTACATCACCACGCACTGACAGGTTGCACAACTTCAGTACAACCATTAGCTAGATTATTGAAACTTAAAAACAAGTGGATTTCATTAATGGCCTTAAAGAAAGGAAAGCTGGTTGGGGAACAGATAAATTGCCTAATATTCAGCTTTTGGGATGGCTTTTCTAAAGCCTCAAACTAACTGAAATCTGTTGACTCTGCTTTAAAGCAGATTCCTGCCAGGACAACAAATTCCATTGAACTCAACCAATTCTGCCAAGACAAATGAATGATTACCAGAATTATGCCACAAGCTTGTTTATGTAAAATTCTGAACCTCGTTTTGTTTTGTTTTTTAAATAAATTAAAATTTGTGCAGTATATTTCACTTGATTTTTTTATTTATTTTTCACTTGATGCAAACGTTTCTGTCCCAGAAAAAAAATACAGCTAAAGGAAAAACATGAAATCCTGATATTTCCATGATGAGTGCATCTAAATAGTCAAAACTGTATAATAGCCATACTATGTGTTTAAAGAAAAAAAAAAGTGTTCATCTTACCGTAGTGCAATTTCACTATGAAGGGATGATTGACTTCCACTAAAATGTCTCTTTCCATCTTAGTGCGAACTCTGTCCCTGACTGAAGAGACAAAGGGGAAAGAAGTAGGCATTCAGAAAGAAATCCAGCACCGGGGACAGACAGCACTGGTACTGTTTTATGCTGAGATGGCCAAAAACAACAGTGGCATTACCTTTCAAAGATGCCTTTTTTAGAACTTTCATTGCATATAACTGACCAGCATCTGGACCCACGATCTTCCTGACAAGAAACACCTGACAGAAGGAGAGAGAATTTTAGACACATACAAGCGCCGGCACAAGCAAACCACTCGACTCGTCTCCTGAGTTCCCTCACCTTGCCGAAAGAGCCCTGGCCGAGGACTTTTAGCAGTTCGAACTGAGATGGATCGGCTTTCTCGCAGCCCTCTTTTACATGGTGGGTGATAGGAATCTCCTTATATGTCCCATCATCCTACACAAACATTTTCAGAATGAGACAGAAACACGAGGCGGTGGGGTTAGGTCACCCCTCTCTGCGCACAGACATCAAGACTTAAAAGCGCAGCTTTACTTACACAGTGTGAGAAAGACTCTCCCTCCTCCATGGGCTCATCCATGATCTGATGCCCATTGACCTGCAGTCAAAGCAACAAATCTGATCAGAGTTGTCGTCAACAGCAGTAAGCACTTTCACAAAGCTTATTCATCCTTGTTTTTAGCTGAGCAGGACTATGACTGCAGCAGCAGCTGCACGCCCACATGTATGATGGAAGATTCAACAGATGAATTCGATGAGTCACACATGCAATAATACGGCACTGTCACTTTTCCAACTGAAGTTCTCAGCGTGTTGTCAAACAGTATGGAGTCCATACTTTAATCCTGTCCAGCTGTCCAGCCCTTATCCTGTCCTATAAAGCCCCCCCCCCATTATTAGCATTCTAGCTTAATCCCCAGTGAGAGCAAAAAACAACATGTCTGACAGGCTCCAAGAGACATTTGCTAGAGCTACGGTCAGCATTCAAGACATAATAGAGCCTGCTTCTTTTAGAGCTTCTAGCTGATGATGCTGGTAAATGTGTACTTTAAATGACCACAGACCACATTTAAGAACCACCCCCCCCCCCCTTTGTTTACTGTAACAGCCACACACACACTGTAATGATATTGTCAAAGGAGGAATGTCAGATATCTCGGCATCTGCGAATCAAACGATCGACCACAACAACATTATCCAGGTCTGAATATTTCAGTTATGGGCTGAAGCTCAGCCTGCATTATGTATTCAGTCCACTGTGTTTGTGTGTGTTGAATTCCATCAAGCCTCTGAAGAGGGGTATGAGTCATAGCACTACGCAAACCCACTCAGTGGGTGGAGTCACCAACATACACTCGTGTACATCCACAGAACGGAGGCCAGCAAAATCACTTTCCAATATCTCGCTACTGCTGCTGCAGCAGAGCAACACTGGCGACAAAAACATATTTAAAAGAGAAAAAAAAAATCATACAAGATAGACACCGCAAAGGCCGAAACAAAGCAGAATAAAGCTGAAAGCAAATGCCTCGGTGCATCTGTGAAGGGTAACAGCCAAGCTTGGCCGAAGCCAGGGCAGAGCTTGTGTCATAATTCACACATGCATTTTTTTCCACTCCCACCTTTGCTGTGGCTCATCACAGCTTGTAACGGAGTGCAGCCTACACTCACACTGCAACCAGGCCAGCCTTTTTCAGCCATCTGATGTCTGATAATCCTACATAATATCATTTCACATACACCAGTTTGGCCAGAGGGGGAAAAATATATATATATATATTTTACCTGAGAACTGATACAGTGTTGATTAAACAGCCAGCATCACCCCTGCTCTGGTTCAGGTAGCTCAGCTGATAATCTTGCAGTCTTCAAAGCTGCAGCTTACAGTAAACAGCAAATTCGAGCGTTTGTCTGCAGTAAAACTTTTTAAAAGCATCGTAATATTTGGGCCATGATGCTGATTATGTTATTATGAAAATATCATATGAAAAGGTTAACAAGAAGCTTTAGAAGTTACCAAGAGAAACCTCAATAAATATGGAAGAGTCAGTTCAAACAAAGCCGGGATGTTTTAGCAACTTTCTGTTGACTTTACGAAAGTCACAGGAGTCTGCCAGACGGACTTTTTCAGTCTGTAGATGTGAAAGGACCGCAAAGAATCCCAGAAATGAGGTTTAGGATGTCAGGTTGGCTTTGCTGCAAATGGAAAACCTTATTATGGAGTCCGTGCAAAAGCAAACCGAGTCCTTCCCACAGCTGTTACAAGACTGCGTTTCGGGATGTCTTTGCAAAAAGGTATCACTGGTTTTCACTTAAAGTGATAAACAATACAGCTCTATATTGCGCAATTTTCAGTCACAGCGTCGCTTTATTGCCGCTGTTAGTCCATTGTTAAATGTGTTGTGTACTTTTTTGGTCAAATTATAACTTCCAAAGCAGCACACAGACCTTTTTTTGCTCAAATTTAATAACAGCATCACTAATTCCCAAGTGCTGCTGACAAGCCAACCTTCAGCAGTAGGCACGACTGACCGATTTAGCCCAGCTAATGATAAACTTTGAACAAAAAAAACTGCAGTGATTGAATTCATGTACTGCCCAGCTATTTCACACACAGGCCAAAGTACTTTAGCAGCCTTTTATTACTTAAGCGGTAGAGGTTGGATATCAACTTGTCTCACAAGTTTTCAACCCTGCAAGCTGTCAGCTACCAAGCTAACTACATGCTAATGCTACAAGCGCTAAGCTAGCTAGGAGGTAAACTCCTCCTGAGAAGTGTAAATAACAAGGAAAAGATGAGAGACGGCCACCTGTCATTGGGTAAAAACATCGGTGTCGGTGAGGAATGATGATCCGTGGTGAAAGACGGGACGAGTAAGTGTCAAACTAATAAGAAAAAACCGGGCAGAGCAATAAAAACAAACATCCAACCAGCTGTTAGCATTAGCTAGTGTGTTAGCATGCATCACGGTGCGCTGCAGGTCGTGATGCGAATTTAAGCTCTGCCGAGGCGAACGGCTAACTTAACGGGACACCACGAAACCAGAAGCAACGCGATAAAATTAACATGCAAAACACGCATTTATCAACTCACCTCACTACTAACGCTGTTTACCTCCATCTTGTACCAGGATTCCTCTCCAAGTCTAAGGCATCGTAGTCCACCTAGACCCCCGCTCCACGTTGCATGTCTTTCCCCCCCTAACCACCCTCTGTGGAAGTCCGGCTTTTTTCTGCCTCGACGCTCCGACGCAGGCTGTGGAACCGCGGGCCGCTCTAAGGAAAGGTTTGAGGGTCGGCGCAGGGAACAGTCGATGTTAATGACTGGATCACACGCTCGCCGAAAGCACCGCTACCCTGCCATAGATGCGAATATGGCGGCTACCGTGGTACCTGATCGTCAGTGAATGGGACTTTATTGACGTATTTATGACGCAATTCAGTTAAGGATTTCCCCCGTCCAAACCAAAGCAGCAGGTCTCGAGATAGAGAGGAGGGAGAGTGGACGTGGTGGCGCGGGGACCTGATGCTGTGTGTGACATGCACACATCCGGTTGATGAACTCTTTGCTTGCGACCGAAATAGATAGTCACTGAGATTGTGGCAGGCAGGGGGTTATTTTTTGCTTGTTTCTTACTGTTGACGCAACATGAAATTAAGGCGCAAAACGATTTGTATTTGACATTAACAGTGAGAGCTGAACGTTTTAAAACCACTGTTTCATAAGCCTGTCCATCCCTGGTTCAAGTTCATATAAGAGGCTTAACGCTCTCCGCTTTCTCCCACCCACAAAAGCTCCGTGTTTGTGTAGTGAGCGACTAATGCGTGGATTCCTCTATTTCTTTTACAATACGCATTTCTTCAGTCTAAGCAATACAGCTTCATTTTTTAAATATATATTCTTGTACATGTTTGGCCATTAATGCTTCCTCGTATAAGTCAGGGTACAGTAGGACAAAACTTACATGCCATGTTACTAAATACCAGTAACATCAGACTAACTGTATTTAAATAGTCAAACCTATGAGGAAGCACTTGGCGACAGGGGTAAGAAAAAAAAATCTCAATTTTAACAGGAAGAAATATCTGGCAGAATCATGCGTAACCCAACTCTGAGCAGCCTACAACTAAGGAAGGGTTCAGGGTCACCTGATTCAACCCTAACTATAAGCTTTATTTAAAAAAAAAAAAAAAAGGTTTTAAGCCTAATCTTAAAATTAGCGAGGATGTCTGTGTCCTGAATCCAAACTGGGAGATACTTCCACAAAAATAGAAGATTAGAAGAAGATTAACTGAACACATACTGATGGCACTCCAGTAGCAGTGTCTAAGTTTGAGAATGTTCTGACAAAGTTGTATTTTTACAGCTTAAATTCCTAAACAATTTCCTACTCATACATAAGAAAAACAAAACAAGAGATGTAGTTAAGTTAGAGGTCATTTATTGTTCTCTCAAGGCGAATGATATGCAGTAAAAAAGCCCAACAGTCGTAAGTGAAGCGTCAATCCACAGGCACTGGGCGTGGAGTGTGACCAAGAGTGTTTCTGTAATTGTTAGACACTACAGTCTCTAGTTTGAAATAAGCCTCTGTTTGGAGTGAGGAACATCTGTATAAGTGTGTGTGTGTGTGTGTGTGTGGTGTACAGTGACATGAAAGAGAAAGTCACTCTTGTTCTGCTTCCTGCATTTGCTCCTCTGATGCAGAGGGCTCGGTAACATCAGTATCATCTTTGATCACGGTGACCAGCGGGACTTCGTTTGCCTGGGCCAGCTGAGGGTCTATGCTGCTCGCGCCGGCCGCCTGGGGGTTACTGTGGTTGGAGGATTCATCTGCTGACTCACCAGCAGACTGGGCTCCTCTGTCCACGGTCATGTCCCAGGCCTGGTCTGAAGGCTGAGGTAGACTGGCCATGAGTTCCTAAACATGCACGGCACATCTCAGGTTAGACACTGATAAAAAGCTTTTCTCATTTAACATTAAAAAAAAAACAAGACTGTAAACACACCTGCTGCCTCTCCAGGTCATTGTTCCTCACAGCACTGAGCAGGCTTTTTGTGAAGCTTGCAAGCTCCTGGTACTTTTGTTTTTGGTTCTCTAGCTCATTCTCCAAGAACTGGACTTCCTCATGCTGAAACAGAAGGATCCAAATAAGGCAAAGAATCCATTCTAAATTTAAAATAATGCTAATTCATGTTACAGCACATTTACCACTGTGCATTTTATCCTTGCCGCTTTTAGAGCAGCGTGAGCAATGTTTCGTGAATGTGTCACAGTCTGTGTGGGTGTTTTCACCTTGAATTCCAGCAGGTTCTGCATTTGCTCAAGGTCCGAAGCCACTAATTCATCCTCGTCGGCTTCCTCGTCCTCATCGATCACTTCGATCTTCTGTTAAAAAACAAAGACATCAAATCACTTTAAACTTTAGAAAAAGACGAAAGGAAAACTGATTTCCAAGAGTTTCCATGATGATTATACCCTTAAACACATTATATGAAGCATCCATTTGTCTTCTCAAAGAAGTACACGATACATCACCATCATCCTCGTCAACAAATAATCCAGGGAATGGGAATGAAAAGGCCTTAACAATTATTTAAAACCAATTAACCTGACAGTCCCCTTAATCAGTGCTGTAGAATATTTCAAAAGAACTATTATTTAGAAAAATGAGCTGAGGCAAAGAAAAAGAAATACAGTTATTGGCTACAGGGTGACCTTTTAATCACAACAAGCCAAGATCAAAAATGTGCCTGCAACTGGTCAAGAAATGTATTTGTCACTAGGTTGCTTTTGAATTTTACACCACTACATTTGTCCTGGGTACTAATTAAAATCATCTAAAGCTCAATGTATGAACAGAACTTTGAAAACAGGCTGACTAAGCACATTACACATTGTGATGTAAGTTTGTGACTGATGGGTGGCAACCTCAAAGACTCAAAACAAAAATGTAGCTACTGCTATGTGCAGTTCCTTTAATGGAGACCTGGGGCTGTTTCTAAAAGTAAGTTGACATGCATAGACCTGAGTGTTAAAATCTCTAACCTACAACATCTTTTAAGCTTGTACTGAAAGACATTATAAGGATTTAGCTGTTAACAGACTGCACTCTAAGCATCCCCTTTAATACTGCAGTGAATTATAGTTACTGTCAACCAAACTAATTTCAGCTTTAGCAGACAACTCTCAGCCTAATTGCTAAACTCAGAATTTATATTTACATGTAACAATATATCAATCAGAACAGCTAAGGCTCTAATATAAAGAAGAAGTCATAAAAGTACCACATTATTGGCCATTGGAGCACTGGACACATCGTTTCCATCTTCTCCATCTCTGTGTTGTGAATCGATGGTGCCATCTAGGTTTGAGACAGATACTGTGTTAATGCAGAGATGCACGGTTTGCACACAGGATGTGTTAATGTGCGGAGAGCATCGGCAGCCTCACCCTCAGACAGGCACACAGAGCCGCCATCGTTCATGTCATCTCCGATTTCAGGGGTTCTGAGACGCTCCTCGTTAGGGCTGAGGGACACTGGCGATTGGTTTCCTGGCGATGAGGTTGTGAATACAGCAGGCCCACCTTTAGGTGGAGGGATTTCAATACCCATCAGACGGTACTTCCTCCGTCTGTTACTGATCCATGTCTGTAAATCATGTGAGAACAAATGGGAAACCAGGATAAGAATCAACGGGTGTCCTGTGTATTTCCGTACCCAGATTTTTTTGGAAAATCGTCAATCTACGATCGTACTTATTAAACAAATGGACTACCTCTCTGATCTGTAAGAAGATTCTCTAACATTGATTCATCATATCACCAAAGTCAAAAAGCATGGTCAGATGGTGAACTGCACCAGTCGCAGCAAGGAAATTATTTCGATGGTCCTACTTTACTATAACTGTCTCTGGAGGCAAAAGTTTTATTCCTTGCAATAAATATCCTTGTAAGTGAGATGGCACAGGGTCATGTATGTGTGTCAGGACTTAGAGACTATATTTAGTCTACCAGCATTCCTGCTGTGGCCCTGATATATAACAGCATGACTTTTACACAACATTGTGCAAGTAAGTTAGAAAACCTGACCCAGAAAAGTTGTTCTTTCCTCCTTTCTAACACCTCTCCAGAGTTCAGACAAGTTAAATAGCCCTGTTTCCGCTAAATGTCATACATAAGTGAGCAATTCAAGACCCAAAGCTTTACTGTTTATTTTGTAGTGTATGCAATGCCACGTCTCTTTTTCATTCTTCTAAACCTGGAATACATTAAGTTATTTCTTTCCTGTTGAGTTGGTTACCTTGACTATTTCAGTGTCTACATTAAGTTGGTTTGCTGCAGCGGTGATCTTCTCCCTGCACACTGAGCCCAGGCTGGTCATGCCTCGGTCCCAGTAGCGCTTCAGCTGGACAAGATCCCCATCACTAAACTGGGTCCGATCCTGCAGCTGAAAACGCAAACACCTGTCTGACGACATGCCTCGCATCTATAATTGTATTACTTATTTTCAGCATGCTACATGCGCGCATAAATGTGGTGCTTTAGAGCGCTTACTGTTCTCTTTCTGGAGTTGCTAATAACCCAGGGGGCAGCAGACACACCAACTGCAATCTGCACACCGCACAAAGACACGCAGGTTAAATCTGTCAACTCACTTAAAGGGACGAATGTACCAGCAATAAAACCTCTCCTACTTGTGAGCTGGATTCCCCTGTAAGTGAGGTCTGTGCTGTGAGAGAGTAGCTGCCCTGAAGCAATGCAGGTCTGGAGCTCGTCATCGGAGGTGTGTGGTTCCCTCGCACGACAGACACTTCGGCCCCAGTTGGGCTGGCTGACGTCTGCTCCCTGTGGATGTGTGTTTCAGCAGCCATATTTGCCAATTCCTCTTCCCTTTGCCACTCATCTTCCTCATCTCCAGTTTCCATGGCAATGGAGAAGTTATGACTGGTGTCCAGAGGTGCTGGCTTATGGGTCTCCTGGCTTTTACGAGCTGACGTTGGTCCGGGTCTGAGGCGGTCCTTGTCACCCTTTTCTGACAAGGTGAAAACCTGCTGAATACGAGGTGTCTGATTAGAGCCGGAGGGGCCGGCGTTGTGAACTGGCAAGGAGACCCGAGTTTTCTGCGGAGCAGGCGGCTGAGGTTGTGGGTTGGAGTGAGGTCTGGGCTGAAGCTGAGCCTGGGATTGTGAGGAAGAGGACCAAGGGCGAGTTTGCGCTGTACCGTATTGTCTAGTCCAGCTGTGAGGTACTACCCCTGCTCCTGCGCTTATCCCCCCCTCCCCAAGGGATAAAGCGCCTTTTCTGACTGCAGTGTAGACTAAAGGCCCTGAGGCAGAAGTGAGGGATGGGAGATTCTGAGAAAGTGACACTAGCTTGGAGTGGACGGGTGAGGAGGAGGAGGAACTGTTCCTGATCTGCAGCACCTGGTTCATCAGAGATGAGGATGTGTGTGCAGAGAGGTCAGAGTCTGACTGAGGCGGTGGGGCCGCGGCTCTCGGCCGGGACTGAGGGCCAGTGTTCAGAGAGTAGATCCCTGTTAATATTACATCATTATTGTTGTTGCTTCCACTGCTTAGGGGTGAGGAAGATGAAGGCGGGGAAGGTGTCGATGAGACAGAAGGGAAGGACGAGGATGGAGGGAGAAGGTGCACGCGGTTCTGGATGCTCCGTGCTGCAGTCATGTCAGCAGGAAGCAGCGCTCCTACTGCAAGGCTGTGATTGGACAAAGCACCTCCGGCTAATGTGTGATTGGAGAGCATTCCCCCAGCTAGTCCATGACTAGATAAGGAATGAGACACCCCTCCATTCTGGGGAACTTTGGAGGCGAGCTTACGCCTTTTGTTGCCAACCCATGTCTGCAGGGAAAGAGCAATCAGCTCAGTAACATCACTTAAAAAAACATTCTGCAAAACATTAGAGGCACTAATTCTGCTAAGTGAGGGCAATAACTCATGACTCGGCACTCGATGAATAGCTCGCATGGTATAGAACTGACTCACTGCCTTGATTACCTGCTGCAGCATTACATGAACATTCGTTAAAACAAAACAGAGCATAAATCATAGCAAAGGGTTCCCTACTGCTCATTCGCATGCACAAGCACATTTTATGGGCCTACCCGGACAACACTGAAGTCCAATTTGGCCTCCTGAGCACACTGCAGTATTAGCTGGAAGCAAGACTTGCTCTGATTGGTCATCCCATTCTCATAGTAACGTTCCAGGATCCTCTGCTGCTCAGCCGTAAATACTGACCGCAGGTTCATCTTAGGGGAAAAGGAAAGATAATTACTACTTAATAGTCCCAGCTCGCGGAAATTTTAATTATGCAGTTTTCTTTCTTTCTTTGGCTAAAACCGAGAAAAAAAAAGAAAAGAATATTAACTTCTCTTAACTTCTTCTTTTTCAGAATTCACACAGTGACATTTTTTTTTTAAATTCTAGCTAATGCTGTTACAGAACTCTTGATGTTCTCACCGTCTGCAGGCCACGCCTTTGTGGCCACGCATCCATTCTACTGCTGGAGGGGAACGGGGCAGCCATGCAGATCAAAGCAAAACCTCCGTATTTCTACATTTGCACTGTTTTGCTTGTACCCATTTTGTCTCAGTGTACCCGACACGCCGCTGGGTAGTGTGGCTGAGGAGAAAGCAAAGCAGACAACACCTTCTTGAAAAGTGTAAACAAAGATTATAAACAGTACAAGAAAAAAACAACAATAATTACTCCACTTGGCAGTGTGTTTTTTTTTATGTAATAATGTGCAAAAAGTCTTGAGCCACCACTCAATTTTTTTTTATTTTGCGATTAACTGAAACGTTCATATATATGGTTTGCCTTATATAAATACAGTTTATAAGGCAAAAACAGAGGTACAGTTGTAACAAGCTTTAAAGCCAATATCTGGTTCGACCACCTTTATTTATCTCATGTCCCGTGTCAGGTCTTTGCTGGATTTCCTCCTATTATGGACATGACTTTCACATACTTTTTATCTACTGTAGATAGGTTTTTAGGCTTGCCACTTTTCCCATCATCTTTTTTTTTTTCGTCCTCTTCCTGTCTACTTGTCCAATTTCCTCAAATTTGTTTTTTGGATACACTGCACACCACAACAAGAACTTGTCGACTAACAGCTCATTGTGAATCACCTGTCAAACTGTGTTATGTTTGGCATTTTTCATTAACTTAAATAAGAAATGGGGAACACATTATGTGCTGCTGTAACAAACTGTTAGTAACAAAGGACAGTTTAACAATTTGAAATCAGTTATTTGCTGAGCTGTTGTGTGTAGATATGAAACAGGTTCATACAACACTGAGTTAAGAGCTTTTTTTATGCTTGAATGAGTCACGAGTCAAGTGGCTTAAACAAACAAACAAAATCAACATCCCTCTGAAAATGCTCAGGTGCACCGACTGGATTGAAAAAGAAATATTTCAAGTCAAGATCACTGTGCAAAATTTAAAAAAACAGTCTGGCTCCTTGAAAGCAAAATGCGAAGGAGTTTGAGCAAAGCGCATTAAAGTTATAATAGTCCAGTTCTTTAAAAGCATAACAGTACTCAGTCATTCGAGTAGCCGAGTCATTATAGTGCAGTAAAAATACTCAAAATCCTAATCAAAACAATTAAATAAAAACCACTAAAACTACTTTTATAAATTCAAAATTGATAATTACATACTTACAAATCATAAAGTTATGCCTGACTTTTGGCAAAAACAAAACAAAGGGCGACATCATGAGCATGGTCCTGTTGAAACTCCTGGTAACTGTTATAGCCATTCAGCGTTCAATTTAATAAAAAAAACACCGTCATGAACGTAGGAAAGTGACACACGTGTAACTTTGTCCATGTGTGTCCAAGTGATTTATTACCATGGCTGAGTTAAATCTGTACGTTTTATATATATGCAAGTTTCGTAGCAGCGATGTCCTGCGTTAGTGCAGGGTCGTGAGGAAGATAACAGCGGTAACCAAATTAGCGTAAAAAAACACTCGGACTTTCACAGAGCAGGAAAAACAAAGGCGAACAAGTTTTAAAGCAGAGCTGGGAAATGTTTTGTTTGAAACAAAAGTCACATACGGGAATGTTGTGCGACCAATAAGCAGGCGGCAGGTTTATTTTGAAAGGCTGACTGCGCATGGCTACAGTCAATATGGAAACATTAAGGAGAGAATTAGCAAACAAATTGTGGGCACGGCAGGAAACGGCGGACTCCGGCGCCGATTTACCGCACAGGAGGCTCGTACCATAACTTTACGGTTGAAAACCCGCACAGTAAACTGACCGGGTAAGAACCGCTTTGTCACAATGGCAACACAGACAGCCTGCGTTAGCTTGCAGGCCCGAGCGGCCATGTCTGAGCCAGCCAACGATAGCTAGCATTAGCATAGCTCTCCCAATGGATAGCTGCAGCTAAACTTTTCCTTCAAATCTGTGATTTCCCGACCGCGGCAGGATCCTTCTCACTGACCCTGGCTTCGAGCGGATACCGGGCTATAAAGCGTTCTGAGGTACCCTGAAGCAAAAAGGAAAAATCACGTCCCTACATACCATTTTTGATGTTAAAATCAGACGAACGCTCAAATTCAGCAGATTTCTTCACCAGTCCCCTTGCTAGACAATGAAATCAGAACGTCCGATCATCAATTCTAATCATGATTGTGACGTATTTGCAGACAGGAGCCAATGGGAGCTCGAGATCATCGCTGTCACATTCGGAACAGGCTGAAAACTGAGCACCGTAGTCCCGCCCACCATTGACTTTGTTCACAGGACTGCTGGAAGGAGGAGGTCACAGACATGGAAGCAGTGGAAAGTTTGGGTGGGGAATGCCTCGTTTCCTCTTCACCTGGATAACGTTTACTTTAGCTGCCCTCTAAAACACTGCACGAGGGGGAACTGTTTCACTACAGGCTGCAAAATCCCCCTTCAAACACACACATACAGACACACACACACTTATTTTGATTCCAGATGTGTTGTTTAGAGTTCTGGCTAAGGTGTTCATTAGTTATTACACATTTACTGAATATTAGAATTTGCATTTGGAGATGTAAAATCTACACTTATAAAACTTTAAGATGTTCTAAATATGTTTTATTATATGCATTTGTTCTGATAATGAAGACAGAAAACGTGTGTGTGTGTGTGTGTGAACTGAATTACCTTTTGTCATATTGCAACATATTAATATTAATAAAGTTTAAGCACCTCATCCAACATAGGTTTGGATGCATGCTGAGTAATGTACACAGTGTAGCTGATTTTCTGTAATATATCTGTATATATCTATATTATTGTTAATATATATTTGTAATATCTATGGCTGAAGCACTTCTGGATGGATGCAAACTGCATTTCGTCGCCTTACTTGAGACATGTGCAGTGACAATAAAGTTGAATTCTATTCTAATTCTGTTCTGATTTTCAGTAACTGTTTACAGCCAAGGAATTTATAGGTATCAACAATCAACATGGAGAATGAGTGCCATGATCAAAATAGGTACTGATTTCTATTCAATTCCATTTTGTACATATATCAACAAATCACAGCACCAGTTGCCACAAGGTGCCTTTATTGTAAGATACCTCTACAATAGAGATTTTTCACTATAAAGAACTGATAAATGATGTTTGTTTTACTTTGAATCACAATGAAACAAAGACCTGTCAATTGCAAATATTTTAAAACAGTAATTGCATCTCGTTTTAATTTAGATGACTTGTCAAGTCATTATTAATATAAACTGCCACTCAGAAGGGTCACGTGAGCAGTTTGTACTGTTATTTATTTTTTCAAATTCTTCCGAATCAATAAAGATGTCTTTCATTCCTAAACGTTGACTAGAAAACATTGTCTTGAGTGGAAATTGGTGGTGTGGATGTGTGTGGAAGCTGGCGCTGCTGTAATCCATGACGTCACCTGTGTCTCAGGTACACAGCAGGGGGCGCTGTTCCTCTCAGCTAGGGTCCACACAGCAAGCAGCAACGCCTGACAAAGTTGATGCTGATTTCCTCACAGACTGAACTTAAAAAAAAAGGAGGAGAAGAAGACAAATCTTACACCTGCTTGCCATGTGATGTGGCACGAGCTGCTGACGCGCAGACGTGTTTTTGCAAAAGCAGTGCTGCCGAATTCTTCTTTGCTGAGATGAAAAAAACCCCGTAATTTTTTATTTCCTTTCTAAAAAATGAATTGCCCTACTTATACTGTGTCTCTTGTATTCAGTACAACCTACTGCATTTCATATATTATTTATCAGGGTGTTGCTGCTACATAGTCTGCTGTTTATTTACTGTTTGCATTAAGTCTCCCACCACCCCCCAGACACCCCTCCCACTTTGTGTATATGTACATGTGCATGTAAGGAAAGGGGGGAGGGAGGGAGGGAGATCGAGAGAGATCCTCCCTATATGGTGTGCGTTGCACCATTCCCTGGTCTGTATTATGAGTGGTGGCCCTAGTGATGCTGCAGCGAGGCGGGCTGGAGGGGGAAAAAAAGAGGAGAAGGAAGGGAGGGGAGGGGTCGCTCCATCCCCTGTGCGCCCACCGAATCCACTTCTCACAGAGCGCGGGGCTGCTGGCTGGCGGGAAGGCACGAGAAAGAGAGCGAGAGTGTAAGAGAGTGAGGGAACGAGAGGAGGGAGGGAGAGGGAGAAGCGAGGAGAGGAGAAAAGCGTGTGTGTGCGTGTCCGTGTGTGCGCGTGTGGATTGCACCACCGCATCCAGTTCAACGTTTTCTGCAGGCGGCCATGCTCCGATGGAGAGAATAAACCCGACCACGTCTGGTTTCCCCTCAGATTTAGCCACTCCGCTCCGTGTTTCCAGATGTGACTGACAAGTCGTTTTATGTCGCCCGCATTGAGCTGTGCGCCGTTCATCTCGGATAGACTGTGACACCATGGCTTTGGTTATGGAACCTATAAGTAAATGGACACCAAAGCAGGTGCTGGACTGGATGAAAGGTAATGTTGGATACCCCCACCGCCACCCCCCACCACCACCACCACCATCATTCCCATCATCCTTTTTCTCTCTCTTGATTTTTCTCGCGTTTGCACCATGCTGTAACGTTTTCATGCTGCTTGTGGTTAGAAGGAGGATAACGATAATGAGGATGATGATGGTGGTGCTGATGATGAGCAGCAGAGGGCCACGTTCTGTGCATGTGTGTTCTCCTTGTCCAAACCTGTACCCTGCGCCTGACCACTCGGACACTGATTAAAGTCACTAAAGTGGACCAAAATGCATGGATACCGCCCCCCATTAAGAAGCGGGCTTCTGTCATCTGGCTTGCTTGAGCGCGCATCTCTTGCAAGCCCAGCCGTGTATGGCAGCGTTGGCATCTCTCTCATCAATGAATGCTGGAAGATATGTCATCTCCGCTCACTGGCACATGCCCTTATCAAACCCATGTCACCTCTCGGCATGCATGTGTACGCGCGCGCCAACAGTGCGTGT
>VUQR01000383.1:0-12314 GCA_015108515.1 Hemichromis elongatus | reverse complement strand
CAAATGTACTTTCAGATTTTCATCATCTCTTCTTCCTCCTGTTCCTCTGTGTTTTTTTCTTTTCTTTTAAGAGCCTGTAGCGCTTCAGATGCAACAGGCACAAAAAAAAAATCAGACTTTTATGACTTTAAATTAGTAAATGAATCAATTTGTTTTGATAGATGATGCATCTCAATTGTGTCTGTTGGGTTTCAGATTTATTCAACTACACGCCAGTGTTAAAAAGTAGAATAATGGTAATAAGCATGTGCGGTTATTACTTTAGATATGGCTCGAGGCTCCAACAGAAGCTTTCTTCTGCATGGTGAGTTCAATGCCAAGAGTCAAGTGGGTCTTTGACCTTTTAACTTTATTTTCACTGCAATCATTTTCAGTTGATGTCAAACTGAACAACCATCAGCTGTTGCTGCTTGTTGAATTTGGCAGTGGATGCAGCTTCTTGCTTGTTGTGGATCCAAAGTGTTGTTTCAAAAATGATTTGAGGAAAGTCTCAGCTGGCAGATGAGATACAAATGGCACATAAATGCACCAAACACAAATCATAGGTCTGCCTTTTTCTTACTACAGCTTGTATGCAGATGTAGGTTTTCAGTCCTTTTGATTATGTTATTTAATGCTGAGCTTTCTTTCTTTCTTGCAGTTGTTTCCCTTTATACTACCTACTGAATTCATATCATATAAAGAAATTCCTTTTGTTGTTTTATAAGGCAAATATGACTGACCTTTCTGACCACTCTGAATTTAAAACAATGGGATTTTAAGACCTGGTTAAATACTGGTTGTGAATAGATTAACCAAATTCTCATTTCATTGTCTTATTTGTTGATTATTAAGCCTGAAGAAAAAACCACGAAAATGAACATATTTTCCTTTTGCTGTACCTCTTTTATCCTTAACCAAAGTAGTATGATGTGCATTTACTTTTTAAAATATATATCTATACTGCCTTGCCTTTTTTTCTTTCCCAGCTTCTGTTCTAGTGTTGTTCAGTTTTTAGTTATTTTCAATACTTTTTTTCTCCAGTCTCCAGAACCTCTTAACTTTCCAGCTCACAAGAACTGACTGTAAGCCAAGATCCTGTTCCTGTTGGTAGATCATACCAAAAACCGTGCTGAAAACAGCACAACATTGGTGCTTTTGGGGCAGCTAGGCAACTAAATATTCACTAAGAGTGAATCAGCTCACCAGAATTTATTTACAGCCAGTCTGTGGCATGCATTTTAACAATAATCCCAGGCGTGATGTCAAAGCACACGTTTTCACAAAGTATTTTGTTTTTGTTATTGTGCAACAAGAAGAATGGACGTGTTTCCCTTTTGGCTGTTCATGTCCCAGCCAGCAGAGTGCGCTGCTTTGGCAGTGCAGCCTGAGGGGAGATTAACCTGCAGGACTCTGAGAAAAGAGAGGGCACACACACTCACTCACTCTTACGCACTGATTCATACCCTCACTCATTTTCAAAGCTACTATAAGTGTACACATGCAAGGAGGGGGGCGATGCAGGTTCCATTACTTTGATCGTGTAATTCCTGTGTAATCTCTGTAATCTTTTTAAAGCAGAGCTGTTTGAATATATGTTGTGTGTGTGTGTGTTTGTGTGAATGTGTGAGAGACGATGTGCTCGATGTACATTGAATTAACAGGATGAAGTGGAGGCCGAGACTAATTCTAAAAGAAAATCTTTAAGAATCAAATGATCTGGCCACTCACCCTTTCAGTTTTTCCAATCCAGTGCAGTTTGACAGACAAATACAGGGTGGAGTTATTTATTTAGTTTTAGTCTGTATGTGAATCTGTGAGAAATAAGCAACAGGACAGCTATTTCATGAGCAGAGAGATACATGAAATCTGAAGAAGTCCGCTTGAGATGTTTAAAAGTTCACAGTCAACTGGAGGACAGTGTTTACTGTAAAGGCTTTTGGCAGCATACTTTGATTGTTGATGTGTTGTATTGTTTATTAATGGACTCATATTTCACAGTTGGTCACTGTTCCTTATCATTACTGCAAATTAAAATCAACATATTCTGTATAGGATACACCCAAATAAAGTCTAATCATAAGAACTTGTGCTCTAGTCTCATGTGTTGTCTGTCTCTTTGTTCTGGGGGAATTTGCATACATTGGGAGCTCAAGCAAGCCCAAATCTGTCGAATTGGTTTTCCATTATGAAGTAAATGTAATGCTATAGGTAAACCTCTCAGATCTGAACCCTTTTACAGACCAAGAAGTGGGAACTATAACTTATATACATGTAAACAAGGTAATGATTGTATAGATTTGGTGTATTTAACGCTTGATGTTGATGAGAGCTTTGGTCCTGTATGAGACATGGTTGCACTGGTAAACTTATCAGATTTGATAAAGAAAACTCATTGAAATATGCCCCCTTTGCCTCCTTTGAAGTGTAAAGTAAAAGCAAGTCACTGTGCACTGAAAGCAGAGCAACATGAGGGCATAGGGACAGGGTTTTTGATTTATTTGGTCACTTTTTACGACTTGTGAGAATAATTGGATACAAGACTTCAGCAAAGTTGGACTGCAGACAATTCAGTTGTTTTTTTTTCATGTTTATTTCAACAAACTCCATCACAGGAGTATAAAGATGTTCTCAGAGCTCCAGTAGGTCCAAACAGAACAAACCAAAAAGGTGGTTAGGCATGCAAGAAGCAAAAAGGATGCAATCTAATCTTCACAAGCTAACGTATTAACAAAAATATTATTAGAAAAAAATAAATATATTTGGGAATTGAGAAGTTGACATTTTGATAATTAGACAAAGATTAGATTAAACAAAGATGACAAAATACAACTGCCACTGGATTTTGTCAAATTCAAACCATAAACTGTATTCATTATATTTTACATATACAATTTAAAGACATGTTTTCTTTGTTTGACGGTTAACAATGTTATTTCGAAGCAAAAAATTGGAGGACATAAACAAGAACAGCATACAATAAATGTCTCCAGCAAGAATCAAATCATAACTATGGTTTTATAGCAGCGCTACCAACATGACCATGAAGTATACATTTTTGAGAAATAGCTCATATTTGGATGTGAAGAAAAGTAAATTTGAAAGTCTCTACAGTAAATATGAAACCCCTTTACTTTGAGTATAACAAAATCCAGTTTGAAGCAACCAAATGACATAATTACAAATAAATAAATAACAATGTAAACTGTGATTTTGTTGTTTGTGGAATATCTGCTGGACTGTGTTTGGCAGTGGGCAGCAGTCTTTACTGTCACAGGATAGAAAATTATTGTAAGCAGTAACCTTCTCAGTCATACACAGCTAGTAAATAATATTTGAAATAGTCCTGCACATACCTCTCTTTTAAAAGACAGATGAACACTTTTACACTTCAGCCCTGATCCAGATTAATAACGTGTCATTTATACCAGTTTACTCCAAAATCTGTACATATACACTGCTTTCAGAGAGATGTTTTATTTGTTTGTTAAGCCACTTAAGACTGGCCTATGAAGCATTCAAGCATAAAAGACACCAACTCAAAGGATATACTGGTGTTTTCTGCACATAACAGACAACTTAGCAAAGAATCAGTTTTAAATTGCATCATTACAAGCAGCCTGTCACAAAAACATGGAATGTTCTTCCATTTCTTTACTTTAATATTTAAAAAATGGCAAATGCAACACAGTTTTACAGGCATAAAATAGTATTTTGCACCAATGAAATGATTCCCAAGCAGCTACACCCCCTTGGCATACTTCATCAAGGTATACACTGCATCCTTAAAAAGAAATGAAGAAACTGAACAATTGGCAGGCCGGAAAACTATCCACAGCAAATTTGCAGTATCTAAAAGTCATGTCATTAAGAAATAGGAAAACAAATCAAGAAAAGACCTCACGGAGGAACTGAGAAATGCATCTGGGCCTTTGGGTAGAAGCATTATTAGAAGTGGTAAAATATTTGTTTTAATTCATTATCAATATTTACAGAGAAGGTTACAACAATGAGTGTGTTTGCAGCTCTGTCACGATTTGTGGCTGCATTTCAGTCAGTGGTGTCTGGGATCTTTTCAGCATTGATGGAATTATAAATGCAGAAAAATAGATTGAAAGTGTCTGATTGGAGCCGCCTTCTTTAATCCCAAACATGCTGCTAATGCAGTAAAAATATACCTGGAGAGAAGAACACACCATGGAGCACTCTCAGTCATGGATTGTCTTCCCCAGAGTCCGGACCTCAACACTATTGAAGCAATGTGGGATCATCTCGACAAAGAACATAACACAAAACTGTCAACATCCAATGAAAAACTTTGACTACCCTTCAACAAGTCTGCAGAACCTTTTCTGAAGACTACTTAAATAAATTGCAAGAAATTTGACTAAGAGAGTTCAGCTTGTGTTAGAGGATAAAGGTAGTTGTACCAAATATTGACTTTTAAGCTTCTTGGTTTTGCTTCATATACTGTATTTACACGTATGTTTCCACATATTTAAATAAATAAATAAATCGCCGTATCCACAGTGCTGTGAAAAAAACGTGCTTACTTATTGATTTCTTATTCTTTGCACATTTTCATGTTTAAGATTATCAAACACATAATCCTCTTGAATAGAAAAAAAAAGGGTTTAAATGATTTCATTTATTAAAGGAAAAAAGCTATCCAAACCTACCTGGCCCTGTGTGGAACAGGTAATTGCCACCTAAACCTACTAACTGGTTGTACCACCTTGGGAACTGCAGAACCTTCTTCTTTATTAGCCATTCAGAGGTGGACTTGCTGGTGTGTTTTGGGTCATCGCCCTGTTGCGTGACCTTGAGCTTCATGGTACGAGCTGATGGATGGAAATTCTCCTTCAGGAGTTTTTGCTATTGAGCAGAATTCATGGTTTCATCCATTACGTCAAGTCATCTTGGTCCTAAAGCAGCGAAGCAGCCCCAGATCAACACCATACTATTATGAATAGCTGTGTTAGTTATACATATGTAACAGCATTCAAACCTTCTAAAAAGTTCAACTTTCATCTCATTGGTCCACAAAATATTTTCCCAACAGTCTTGTCTTGTCTTACATAACTCTTGGTGTTAGGGTTAAGTGTGTTAAGCTTTCTAACTTTCCCTCATGGTGACAAAATCAGGAAAAAAAACCCACATTATAATTTCTAGTTTTCACTCTTTCACTGCGGTCATGTCCTACATAACCTAGTGTAAAAAAAAAAAAAAAAATTAAACTAAATAGTACATCAACAAGATTAGTCAATTCTGTGACAAAAATAAACACAATTTAGAGTTTTATAAGAACCTCCTTTCTTGCAACATGACCAACCGCCTTTAGTGATATTGATTTTTTCCCCCCCAGTGTCAAATTCAGCTGCCTCTCAGTGTTGTCTTTTTTTTGGCCTGTGATGTTTTTGTTTATCCTTAAATTTAACAGAGGCCGATTTGAAACAACAATAAAAAAACGGAATAGACAAAACTGTACGAAAAGTAAGCAGGGAGGACTGAGAGAGATGGTGCAAAACTTGAAAGCAGAGGTGGTCAATTATAAGACTCCACCGGCTTTGAGCCTTTGGTCAGCCATAAGCTTTTACGCTGTTTTTTTGAGTCATCGGCTGCCAGGGAAATCCTGTTTACTGTGTAACAACCAGCAAGGATGTCAACTGCAGCATATACAAATGCACCTGAGATCACAGACAAACACCCACATTACACACTCGCATGCCACAATGCACAAGAAACACACCACAACAACTCTGATAGGAGCCTATAAGGGGGAACGAATGTGTGTGCATTTTACTTGACTGCTTCTGTATAATTATCAGGGAAGTCTCCTGATGTGGAACCTTTGCTGTTCTCACAATGAACCCATTTACTGCTGCAAACCATCAAACACCTGCCACACACACACACGCTGATAGTTTACATATACCAGCACACGTACACAAAGTGCTAGAGAAACTTACACACACACACAAATCATTTCAAACGAATGCAGGGAAATAAACAGAGACGAGAGCACACAACCCTTTCACCCCTCTGGGAATTTTACTATTCCGCACTTCTCTGTTTCTCTCATCCCTCTCTCTCTTTCTCTCACACACCATCTCTCTCTCTCTCTATTTCTCTCTCTCTCTCTCTCTTCGTCTCTTCCTCTGCTCCTTTGTCTCCCTGATTATGCAGTCGATCCCAGGGTGCTCTACTCACTGAGATCATCCACCTGTCAATCTGGAGCACACACACTTTTGCACACACCATTCCACCAGTGATATTGATACAGAGGAAATATTAATGACTTCACTCACCTGCAATACACTGTTGTATCTTGCACTTCCAACACCGGGCCATGCAATTCATCAAGACGTAGTTCTGGAAACTTCCACTCAAAAAAAAAAAGACTCAGAGAGAGAGAGAAAGATGTGGTGAAATAACACTGAATGCTTTGTCCCCGAATGAACACACACATGCACACACACACACACACACACACAGGTACGTACTCATGTCAAAAAGTGTCACATCAAGTGGTAAAAAATGCAAGATGGCGTGTAATTTTAGCATATCTTTAGCACATGTCATACCAGTTTTGAGCACTTTGACAAATATATATATTTTTATTCGATTTTAGGATGGTGAAATCTCGAATCAAATGTGCTGTATGTTTGTGCTCAGGAGGAAGAATTACAGTAAAGTCTACGCATGCAATGAAATACAAAGGTGAAGTGTAGCTGAATGGGGATATGGTTAAACATAATGTATAAATATGTCATGCAAATGTGTTTTTAGTCAATGCATTGGATGATCCCATCCATATTTAAACACATTGTTTATTGTAGCATGTCTACATGTTGCTTCGTGCCCCACATGTAAATTCCTGTGCATTGCCAGTACAGTAAGTCTTTACTGAATAAAATGTGTAATAAATGGAGATGGGAGAACAATATGTTTTTTGTTTCATCCATATTAAAACAAATTTTAAAATTAAATATTTTTAAATAAAGTTTAGCAGATTAACGGTGTAACTATGCAATTGTCAGCAAATCCCATCATGGCTCTTATGTCTGTTTGTTCCTACTAAAGGAGAAGCACCACTGAACGACACAGGAAATCATTCCTGCCCGTGGCCATCTCTCTGTACAATTCATCCACTTAACACGTTCTTCCTTCTTCCTTTCCTGCTATTTATTAAGATTGTTGACTATATGTACATATATATTTGGATGTATATATTGTGGTATTTCTTTAGTGTATTGTCTGTCTTGTTAATGTCTGGAGCACTGTAACTTAAATAATTTCCCCTGGGGATCAATAAAGTATTCTGATTCTAAGTAGGTGCTTAATATGTAACACCTTTTATGGATAAATCTTTTATTTTTTTAGGGAAACCGTGATGGTTTTCCTTGCTTTATTTTATACGCATACTGTTACAATAGTGGATGCACATACCCAGTATGGCTAAAACATCAAATATGTAGGTCGGTTTATATGAGTGAGCCAAAAGCTTAGCCTTCCTGTTGGACTAAACTTTCAGTTCACAAAATGTTTTTTCTGCTGATGGGTCTTTATAATGTTAGCAAAAAACAAATACATTTAAAATACTCATCTAAGGCACACAACTCTGACTGTTAGAACAGAAACTATACTAAACTGCTATTTGAAACTTTTATTTCCAAAGGGGCAATCAGTCAGAAGAAATTTGGCTTTAAAGCAGCATGGACTCAAAAGAAGAGGAGCTAAAAAGGTTTGTTTTTGGTAGATGGGCACACTTAAGGTAGCTAAGAGTTATCTTACAGTAAGTAAAATCCAAGATGAAGAATGCAGATCTAGAAATGAGTGTAATATGTGTCGTTTAAGGTCCACTCTGTGTCTGAGTACAGATCCTCATATTTCAGCACAGCAGACTGTGTATTTTGTGTTTACTTTGGCCTAGTGTGCAAATTTCAGTAGGGGAGTCAAAGCAAGTTGTGGCCTTGTTAGAAATGATGACTGCAGTATTTATGCTAGCTGCAACAATTGCAAACATTACAAGTTGTCAAGCGTCTGACCACTCATCCATAATACATTCTATACTCAAGATAAAAAAAACCCCCAACAAAACACATTAACACCAGCTAGCTAAGATGTTCAATTCAATTCAGTTTTATTTATATCGCACCAAATCACACCAATAGTTGCCTCAAGGCAGTTTTTACTCTAGAGTAGAGACACTACTATAATAGAGAGAAAACCCCAACAACCATATGACCCCCTAGCAGCAAGCAGTTGGTGACAGTGGGAACGAAAAACTCTTTTAATAGAAAAAAAATCTCAGGCACAAATAGGCTCACAGAAGAGCAGCCATCCACCTCAGTGGGTTAGGGGGAAGGGACTAAAAAAAAGAATAAATAAACAAACAAACAAAAAATGTACAAGTCCTGTAATGACAGTTGTGAGAAGAAAATGAAGTTGTTGTAGTAATGCATTAAGTCCTTACTAAATAAACTCTGTTTGACCTTGAGAGCAAAATGTCAGAACTGGTCAAGAAGGATATGTAATAAAAAGCTCAGGGGGCTGATTCGACTTCATCTAACATACCTTCTATTTTCATGTTTGTTGACAGTTTAACTCCTATTCTTCAGTTTCATCCACAACATGATTCTGTATTATGAACACTTTCTGCTGTTGCCCTAAAACAACCAATTTTACAGCAAACATTGCTCAAACAGGATTAAATTTTACGTTTGCAAAGTTTTAAGCCAACAGCAAAAACACATGACACTAAAAAAAGAAGCTCTGTGAACTCGGAACACGGAACCTACAGATCCTTCCTATCTGTAGATTTTTACTATTATCTGCTTTATTTTGCTCAAGAGGTAACCTCATGCCCTCCAGAGTTAAAAAATGAAGCAAACAAAAATTGTAGGTCCTCAAAAAGCCACTTGAGACTAACTCCAAAAGTAAGTCAATCCCAACAGGCTTCTAGTTAAAATGCCCAACTTTAAAGCAGAAAAAACGCTTATAAGGCCCTGAACTGAATATATATGGAGTATATATTTATATCTTGGTCTCTGTGGCCAATTTCTCCCTGAATGGCATCTGAAAAGATGATTAACTGTTTAAACCCATCCATTTAAGTTTTATTAAGCCTTAAAATTAGCCATAAGGGGCATTAGGGGTTTAGTTGTTGTCAATGACATGTGAATACCAACTCGGCTGCTGGCTATCTGTTGAGTTTCACCTCAGCTAAGCTAAGTACCCAGTCAGCCTATAGATACTACTTGCCAGAAAAGCTTGCTATTATACACTCATAATCGTCCATTCCATCCTGCTTCTCATTCAGGTATGGTTACTTCTGTCTCCAGAAAGATGGCTAAGATGCCACACTGCTAAAAGTTGTTAGCAGTTAGCATCTGTAGTCTATAACTTAAGAGGTAAAGTCACAGTCTGTCATTTGGATACAGTCTGTGGTTTTAACATGACCTCAAATGCCAGCATCAACATATATAGATCACCATAGTACTTTTAATTTTCAGTGAATGTCAGAGAAATAAAGCTGTTGGCAGCTTCATAATGCAGTCTGGGGTGGGAAGCAGTGAAGGCTCATTCTTAACTCTCATGCTGGGCGGTTTTCTTTTTGGTAAGGTCAAAAAGAAACCTTCATTAAAGGCAAAGGGCTGCATTGACTTCCTGAAAAAGGCAAACCATGTTTGTGTATACATGATGAAACAGGCACACATCCTTCCTCATCCTCTCCACGTACAGTCCGTCTCTATTTTAGAGCAACACAGTACACCATGAGACATACAGACAGATAGCTCATTTCATTTCTCAGTCTCACTCCATCACTCTCTCTGAGATCCCAGGCCTTAGCCTCCTGTGTTCTGATGGTAGGGGTTACCATGGCAACGGAGTGGTCTTGTGGCCCTGGATGTACACACACGCACTCACACACACTCATTCACACACAGACAGACGTTCGCTCTTTCTCCCGCCGTCCCTTCATGCATACATATTTGGAGCTACAGGTGCCCCCAAAGTATCACCCTTCCTGATTTTGATTGACACGCTCGAGGGGCGGTGGATCACAATTAGTGATGCGGCTAATTTCCCACAATGCCCTGCAGCCAGTGGGCACCCACTGCGCCCGCAGTCAGGCCATCAATATTCATGAGCCATCTGATGAATATGTAAATAGTAAAAGCGACAGTGTCCAGGTGAACAACCAGAGCTCACTAGTCGGAGGTGCGCCCACTCGATGTCCAGGGGTGGCAAACTGGCAGGAAATGGCATCAAAGGAAACTCATCATGATTATGAATGAATTAATGAATACAATCGTAAAGACAGAGCTCTAGATTTAGATCTAGATATACTTCACAATTTATGCCACTTCCTTTACCTTAAAGATTTAAACTATTTGGCCTAATGTCTGAAACCTCATATCAGCAGTCTTCATATTTAAGTCTGCTATTTAGTTTGTTGTTTAGTTCAAACATACCAGCTCCAACATTAATCTTAATCCCATCAACAGGTAAAAACAGACCTCAAAGCATGGATTATATATAAAAAAAAGAGTCTGACATGAAAACTTCCTACTGGCTTATAAAACTAAATTTAAACTTAATCAGATTGATGAATCATACAATAATGATTACAATAACAATTATACACACAAACAAACAATATGATTTAAACTCTTAATATTTCAGTTGTATTAATTTAAACAATTTTTTTCTTAATTTTAAACCTAATTCTTGACCTGAACTTGATCTGGACTTGTCTTGGAGCAAAGTCTTAACCTTGCTGTGTCAGCTGCTGTGTAATAGGGTCCTGTTTTTATACCTTTAACTAAGACAACAAATGCATAAAGTAAAAGCTTGAAAACATGCATGTCTTTTAATAAATCTACCTTCAAAACACGGCTATCCTTTATTTACAGATTTTGAAGATCTTTTCAAGACATTAAAGTTTAGATGCCCACCTGTCAATCAGTAAGAGGCTTGGCCTGTTTAAAGATAGATCAGCACTAGTTTAGATTCATCCAGTTGGGTGTCTGATTGATGAAAAGCTATATTACACTGCAGCATGATAACAATCCCAGCATCCAGTGTTAAAGAGTCTTACAATATTTAGAAGCATGAAGAACAAGGAGTTTTCTATCAGACACTATGGCCCTCACAAAGCCCTGATCTCAAACTCACCGAGTCCATCTGGGATTATATTAGGAGACAGCAGACACTTTGCATTCATTTGAAGTTAAACGATAAGTAAAAAGGTATTTATGCCATTATTTTGTTAAGAATTCTCATTTAAATATTATAACATCTGAGCATTTCCCTTGGTAAGTAACCTAAAAATCTCCCCTGAAAAACTCAGTGAAGCATTAGCAACACTTTAAAGAAGGCTTTCAAATACTGGGCCTTCTGTCTGACTGATAGCAAATTGGACCTTGCTAAGAAGCCTGAAATTCCTGAAATAGTCCAATATATTTATTGGACTATCTGCAGTTTTTCTTTTTTGATCAAATAAATTGTTATGCATGGCACAGTGAACTAAATTTGATGGTCTGTGTTCTAGGGTTTCCACTGTTAGACAATAAACTATGAAAATAACAGAGATCCTTAGGGGTTGTTTACAGAGTCAAGAAATCAAACTGACTCTAATGAACTGCAGTGACAAAGATGACAGCTGTGGGCGTAATATTTATACAACATTAACTTCAGCCTCTTGTTGGTTTTAACCCTCCTTACATTAATAGAGGATGCATTAACAGATCTTTATGAGTAGATGTCTAACCCTGCAATATCGCGCCCTTCTATTACACTATGATATAAAAGTGTTTTTAGTGTTTTCAATAGTTCAAACATATAATCACACACACACAGAGCCACACTGGGAGATGCTCATGCTGCAGATGTGGGAGAAAAACCAAAGCGGGCAGATCAGAGTGATGATATAATGAATCCTGAGTTCTGAGGAAAAAGCATTCCACGCCTTCCTTCCGTCCTTCCTTTACCTCCTCTTATCTCCATACTATCTTTTACCACCACTGTGCTCTCTTCCATTCGCTGTGTGGAGCTTCACACAGCGGCTGGTGAGGCTGGCACAAACAGACCCGGTTCAAGGTTTGAATAGACAAGCCGGCAGCGGGTGGTACTCGGGACCCACAGCACAAACTTTGAGATGGGGCTCACGTTGAGGCAGCGCTCCAGTGCAGAGTTCAGCTAAACCAGAAGGTTTATTGCTACGTGAGTGTGTGTGTGTGTGTGTGTGTGTGTGTGTGTGTGTGTGTGTGTGTTTTCAGTGAGAGAGCGAGTCCTGGCGAGGAACGACCATGAGATCATCCTGGACAGTA
>VUQR01000382.1:16058-26461 GCA_015108515.1 Hemichromis elongatus | reverse complement strand
TTTGCAACCAGTTGAGTTTGCAGGATGTGGTTAAGAAAACACAAGACCGCCTTCTGTCTGCTTCCTTTTTCCTGTGTGATTTCAGAGAGGATCGTAGTTGATTCCAGGTGCTGGTGAGGCTGATGTAGTTCTGGAGGATGTAACAGAGGTCCTGAGGCTCCGATGGGGCTGTGAGGACGCTCCGTGGGTGCTGCCTGAGCGCAGCCGGGTTATTTGTGCGTTGGTAATCGGACACAGTGTGCAGGTCTTGACTAATTAATCAGGAAGCTGCTGCAGTCACAGGAGACGCGTCTCTGACTTTGACCTCTCCTCCTCTGTAACATCAAACAGAAGTGACGCAGCTTTTTCCACATTGCGAAAAATCTGGTTTGTGTTTGATTGTAAATATCAGAGAATCCCAAAATGATTAAAGTTACCATTACATCTTAATAAAGTCCAACTGTGAATGAAAAGAAAGATAAAAACAATAAATGACTTTTATATCTCGATTGTTTTCAAACTTTTGAGTTTAGTCTGTTTGTGTCTCTCTGTATTAGTGTTGTGTTACTTTGTAGTATATTTTGTAGTTGTTTTGAGCTTTTATAGTCGTTTTGTGGCCATTTTTATAGGTTTCTTGCCGTCTTTTTGTGTTTCTTATTTTTTTATGTTTTGCAATTCTGTGTGCTTTTAATATTTGTACTTGTTTTAGTTATTTGTGTAGTCATTTAATGTGTAGTTGTGGTCGTTTTCAGTCTCTCTGTGGTTGTTTTGTGCATGTTTTCTGTATTTTGTGTTACTTTGTGACACTGTATTAATTATGACATTTTTATCTCTATATTTGTTTTGTGTCTTGTTGTGTTGTAGTATATACTGTAGTATGTAATACAGTGTATGTTTGTAGTTCCTTGTTTCAGAAATCCACATCTTTCTTATTGTTCTCTGTACCTCTGTTGCTTCATTCTGATTTTTTCTGATCTTTTAAAGTCCTTGTGAGAGTTTTCAGGCATTTTAGGGGTTTTGTATTTGTTTCACACTGGGTGGTGTGATTTTAAATCTCTATGCTATCTTTTTCTGTCTTTGTGTTTGCAATTATTTGGTATCTTATACTTCGCGGGTTTGTTGTGAGAACTTGTTCGTCTAGTGGAATCAGTGTGACTTCTGTAACTACTAAAGTAAAATAGAAATAAAAACCTATAAAATAAAATGATAAACAAGCTTTTTAACTCAGTTTTTTATCAGTTGTTTAGATATTCTGGATTGTATTTCTTCCAAATTGATCCCAGCCTGTAATAATACCAAGATTTTCTCTATTTACTCTGGAAAATTTCACATTTAATGACAATCCAGTTGTTTAAAAAGTCACCCCCACCTGTCTGGATGCTTGGGCTTAAGCTGTGTTTCTCAGCTGTGATATGGCAGGTGAGGTTTAATGCCCAATTATTAGGCTGTAAAACTGGCGATGACTCAAACCTCTTTAATACACTAAATGGTTATACCTTCCTCATCTGGGGAAGGTGTAGGGCTGGGCAATATGGCCTAAAATCCATATCACGGTATAATTTGAAGCATGTGTGGTAACGATATATATAAGGATATATTATTTTCTTATGTATACTGTATTTTCCACATTATAAGGCAAACTTAAAATCCTTTAATTTTCTCAAAAATCAACAGGGCACCTTATGTTTGAATTTGGTTGTGCTTACTGAGCTCAAACTGATTTTGTGGTACACAGCACTCAAAAATCTGTCAAAAAAAGTTTTAGTACGACTTTGGTAAGCTGCGAAGCCGCACCTCATGATGGATTGTCGGAGCATTATGGCTACCGTAGTCAGGAGCCTCGCAGACTAATCTGGGTCCAAAACTCCGCCCACTTCAGGTCCCAAAATCAAACCAACACCGCCGCATCACTGAGAGTTAAAAACTGTCTAAATTCTTTAATCTTTAATAAAATAATCCGCGTTGCTGCCTTACCAGGTGTAACAATTAAGTTTAACATCCAGGCATCCATAATGGAGTTAGAAGTTAGCAGGAAGTTAGCTCGCTAGTTTTCATTTTAACACGATATACCATGTTCTGACTGAGGGATTTCTGAAGAAATTAAATCGTACAGCTCTGCTATAACTTCCAACATAAATGAAGACAGAAAACTAAACAGCAGTGACGTTTGTAGCTTTATTAAAGTTGCACTAGCTGGTTTATAATGATGTGCTACGTTCACTAGCAACACAACTATGTTAGCATAACATAAACAGTGAAGCTGGAGTAGAACGCTAACTTCTTTCCACTCGATTAAACTTAATGTGAGGGTTCCTGATGGTTAGGGACAAATGCAATAGCATAGCAGGATGCTGTAAACGGACCAAACTTCACTCAGGAGAACAACTGAGATAATCCATCCACAATACGAGGTTAGTCATAGAGCAGCTGCGAGAGAATTCAACATTAATGAATCAATGGTACGGAAGTGGAGGAAGTGCAGTTTTTGGCTTTCTCTATAATTTGCAGATGATGTGATGCTTTCAACCAAAACAGGCGCAGCTTGATGACACTATCAACATGCGCTATCCTGGTAGAGCAGTATAGTCAAAATTTCTACCATTGCCCAAATTTATATTGTTTTTATCATATACGGTTTATACTGCCCACCCCTACTACAAAGCTATCTAGTGACTTACCGGTCCTAGCCCGAGAGAGTTGCACTACAACACCAAAAGCTTTTCCTGGTCTGTCTTCACACAGATACAAACTTGAGTGACATCCCATTCCTAATCCACAGGGTTTAATGTGATGTCGGCCCTTTGCAGCTATAATGGTTTCAACTTTTCTAGGAAGTCTTTCCACAAGCCTCAGGTGTGTGTTTAGGGGAAATTGTTTACCATTCTTCCAGCAGCACATTTGTGAAGTCAGACTCTAATGCTGGATGAGCTCACAGTCTCTACTATAAGTCAACCCAAAGGTGTTAAAACAAGCAAATCTGAAACTATTTCAAGAAAACGAAAACTTGAGTAACAGTTGCTAATTAATCCAAATTCGGAGAGCTGATAATTTAATTTAGCTGGCTGTTTTTAAATGACTTTATCAGATATAGTTACAGCACAGATCTAATTCACTGTGATCGCTCTGGGACATGCTACGCTCTCTCTAGGCTAGCTGTTGTCCTCATACTGATACTCCTTTAGAAAGTGAATATGCTGCTGTGTTGACGCGCCAAGCTGCAGCAGGAGCACGAGTTTAGAGTTTCCACACTGTGTCATAAGTGAATGTGCTCAACTGGCTAGATGAACAGCATTTCTTTGTAACACAGAGGAGCTTATGGTGTTTGCATAAGAACCGCTGTGAATGCTGCAAACAGACCAAAATGGTGACAGAGCGAGAGGGGAATGTCACACGGAGCATCTGCTGGAATGAAAAGAAAGACGAAGCAACGTCTGTTTGGATTCACACACATTTACTTTGGACTTTTCTATTTTTGTGAAAATATTGTGTTGACTGCAGCCGTCCTCCTCCTCCATCTTCTGCTACATTTTCTTCACCTCACTTTTAAACACGAAAAAATTCCAAATAAAATAACACAGTCTATATTTCAGCCATTAAAAACTTTCTACATACTCTGTTCATTTCGTCAGTGTTTTACCTCGTTTTGATGGTACTTTTCCTCTGTTTTGGGGTTATTTTATATCGTTTTGATGACTTATGTACTGTTTTGGTGCACTTTTTGGTTCTTTTTACCTTTGCTTTATGTGTCTTTAATGGGGTTTACATGTTCTAGAGCATTTTTTGTCTTTGATTGCATTTCTCCTTTTTTTAGTGTATCTTTTTTTCTTTTTAATGGTGTTTCACCTCTGTTTGTGGGCATTTTGTGTCTTTTCTGGGGGGGGGTTTGTGGGAATATTGCATCTTTTTGATGGGGTTTTACCTTTTTTTTCCTTTTTTTTAGCATTTTGAATATTTTTTTATTGCATCCCTGTTTGTGTGCATTATGCTCTTTCTGTGGGCCTTTTTTGTGGTAGTTTGGATGTTTTTTATTTCATTTCTTCTGTTTTTGTGGTCATTTTGTGTCTTTATTTTATTGCATCTTTCATCTTATTGTCATGATTTTGTTTCTTTTTGATCACGTTTGACACCTTTTTGGGGGGCATTTTCTGTCTTTTTGATGTTTTTTACCTCTTTGTTTCTTTATATTATTATTATTATTATTATTATATTAATATTTATTGCCTCTTTTCTCCTTCTTTTCTGACTGTGTTTGTTTGGCCTATTGTCATATTACTTTTGTTGGAATTGTGCCTGGCTTTTTAGTCATTTTCTGCCTCTCCTATTGTTCTTGTGTGTTTGTTATAGCCTGTTTGTTTTACTTTTAAGGCCTTGTTGAGCTTAGTAGTTTGTAGTGGTAGTTACCCTGCCAGACTACTGTCAGGGTTAAAGACACAAAAGAGTTATTTAAACATGTCAGTTTTCACCTTGAAAAATCAACTGAAAAGCTGCCGCCTGCAGGATGAGTCACTCCATGGAGTTCGTAATTCTTGTACAAAACTGCCGTGAAAGCGTCACTTAAACCAGACCTACTTTTTCTGAACATAGATTTAGCGCAGCCTTAACTCTGCACAGAAACTGTAAAATTTCTCCTTTTTTCAGGTTGTATCATGATGACAATTTTAACCTTCAGGGATGCTGACACTCAACACATGTTAATTTGCTTTATGTCATTTTCCCCCTTGCTCCTGTGCACTCTTTTAGACCTCTAATGTAGTTGCATTACTTTTTTGTTTCATTCCAGATTCTGCCGTTAAATTAAAATGAGTCAAAACATGAAATGTGGTGGTTTGTAGTTTTACTTTTTACTTTTGTATGTGGTTTTATCTTTTTCAACCTTTCGTGCTAATCTCGTCTTACTTATTCTTTTTATTTTACTATGGAAGTTTCCTTGTCCTTGGTTTTGACGTTTTCTCACATCTATTTTTTTCATTTTTTTTTTTTTCTTTTATTCTATGTATTTAGTTTTTTTCGGGCCATTAGTTCTTGTCATTATGTATTCCTTGAGGCCTTCATTATTTTCAGTATTATCTTTTTGTGGTGCAGTGGTACAGCATTGCGTATTTGTCATTTTTTGTAGTTGTTTTACACATTTGTTGTTTTTCCACGTCCTTTTGCACAGAACAGAAAGTTTGCTGCCTGTAGCCGGAGTTACTTTCTACAGCTCAGTGTCTGCTTATGAATGCTTCAGTAGTCTTACTGAAAATATTTAGGTGATCAAAGCGATAAGAAACTTTTTGCCTCTTGATGTTTTACTTTGTGTTCTTGTGAATGTATTTAATATTATTTTTCTTTCTGGTCTTTTTGTTTCTTTGAAGATATTTTAACTCTCTGTGTTGCTGTTTTTGGCTCTTTTCACATATTTATTCTATTTGTTTCTGCTTTTTTTTGGCTATTCGACTACATCTGTTTGTAGTCTTCTTTTTTTTTCATTTTTGATCCAGGTTTTTTTTTAATTTAAGTCTTTTTTTGTAGTTATTTTTAATATTTTTTTACTTTACTTTGTGTTTTTTTAATTTTTATTTTATTTATTTATTTTATTTTATAGTTTTTTTATTCTGCTCAACTTCTTTATGGTTATTTTGTATCTGCTTGGGTTCATTTTGTGTCTTTATAGTTAGCTTGTGCCTTTGTACTCATTTGTTGCTTATGTCCTTGTGTCTTTTCCTAATATTTTATTAAAGTTTTACTTTTTTTTAATGTGTGTTGCAATTGTTGTTGTTGTTTGTGGAAATTTTAGATTTTTCTAGATATTTTCTTTGTCTTTCTATTGTTGTTTTATTAATGTTATTTTTCTTTTCCTTCTAATTCGTAGTGTTTTCTGTTAATCCTTATAGTAGTTCTGTTTTTTTGTTTTGTTTTTTTACAAAGATTTTCTGTTAATTAGCCTTGTTTCTTTTTTGGGTGTTTTTGTATTTTTTACTTCTTTGTGTTGTCACTTTTTATTCTTTTCTCTTTTCGAGGCATTTTTTTCCCATTTCTATTATATTTCATGTTCTTATTTCCTCACAATGATTTCTTTTTCAATGTTTGTGGTTCTTTTTATATCATTTTGATTTTAATGCAGTTTTTGGTGGTTAGATGGGTCACAGTGCTCCAATGTGGAGCAGTGGGAAGCTGCTGCCTGCAGGCAGAGTTACTTTACAGAGCTGACTGCAGCTGCACCCTATTATGTAAAGACCCGCTCTGTAGCTATTATTAGCCTCCTGCTGACATGCTGCATAAATGTTACTTATGTAGTGTGGACACAAATCTGTTTACACCATCATGCACATATGTGAATCATTATATTTGGTAGCTAAGACCTCTAAAGTGTTGCAGTCATGTTTACATGTGTAGATGTGTTTAAAAGTGTTTTGGGGTTTTGGTTAGAAATAATGTCTTTTAAACATCTGGAGTTTTGGACGTAATTCCAGGGTTCAGGTTCAAGTAGGTCCTAGGAGGCTGGTGATGAATTATCTCAGGATCCTTACAATTATAGAAAGACCAGTTTTTGTGTGTGAGTAAAGTCAGTTCTTTTACCTTCCAATTTCATGTATTGATGGAGAATGGAAAATGCGCTCTATTGTAGTCATGCCTAAAGACTCGCTTTCCCTCTCTCTCCGTGTTTGTGTATGTGTGTGGGTACATACCCTAATCTCAGCATGACGTCACGTAAAGTTGAATCTTCTGAAAGCATGTTACAGCAGTTGCTCTTACTGCAATCTTTCCTGAATCACTGACTGCACTGGAATTAATGGAAACCCCCCGAATTGGCCTAACAAATTAATGCTCTGCAGCATGGTTGTTATTACACATGTTAAGCCACTTGTATGACCCTTATTAGCTCTGCAGGAATTACCTAAAATTAAAACAAATTCCAGACTTCAGAGAAGCCATCTAATACACTGCGTCATGTCAGCACTCTCAAAAGTGAATTTTCTCATTTCTACAGGCCACTTTCTCGGGGCTATAACCTAAAATCAGGCTATTAGAGCGTAGCAACTGAAAAGTTTAGGAATATGGGTCATTCCTGAAGCACAGCCTGCAAAAGCTAAAAAGTCTGACATAACACACAAACCAAAAACCTTAAACGTAAACCTGAAATTAATGAATAATCCAGACACTCTGGGTCTGGGAGTTCGTAAACCAGACACACTAGTCCCCCAAAACTGGAACAACTCTGAAATGTATGTATCATTTTGAAAAAGCAGAAAAATTGTAAAAAGTTCTTAAAAGCTTTTACAATTGTCACAATATTTACCTTAAGTCCTGGATCCCCTTGCTTACTCAGGAATAAATATCAAGGTTTTTAAAACGAGGTCCTAAATTTTCTGGATAATTAATAAAAATGATGGAATAACCCTAAAAATGTGGGTGGAAGGACAACTCGAGAAGTCAGTGATTTCAATTCAGGAATAGCCTTGAGGGAAATAATGGGGATAGCCCCAAAATCCATACACTGCAAGCTTTGAAAAGTCTTAAATAACTCTCATAAATTAGTGGCTGAAAAGAAAAAACCCAATAAATACATTTAAAAAATTGAACATTATAAGTTGCCTGAATAGTCGGAAATTACTTGAAAAAAATTGTGTAGCAAACAGGTGGAATAAACTCCCCCAAAAAACTCAAAATACAACTACTTAACAGTCAAAAAACTCCAGGATTATTTTATAGAATATAATTCAGACTGAATTATATTCTATACTGACTAATGTCTCCAAACGCAGAGCGCTCAAGTAAGTCAGAGTCGTGCCAGAATTCGGGTCATGTAGCCTTAAAATAATTCCCGAGCAGTTGAAACTTGTTGCTGATGACATATGACAAATGTGATGCTTTAGAATCGCGTCCAATCTGAAGTCTCACAGCACTTTCTGTCACCTGGAGGAGGATGCCGAGAACTAAACTCCTATGTTTCTGTGTGTTTCAGGACTGCTTTGAAGATGCCTTTGATCGGATACCTGCGTGAGTACAAACACACGCGCGCACACACCTGCGGTGCACAGACTAGATGTGCGTGCGGAACGTTTCATGTGTCTCTTTGACTTTTAGTCATGCTCTGTGCTTACTGCTGGTTTTACCTTTGTGTAGGGCGGGTAACATGGATCTGCAGACTGCCATCCAGGAGACTCAGTGTGCTCTCAACCTGGTCCTCAACAACAAGTTTTCTCAAGCCCTGGATCTCCTCAAACCATGGTAACCCCAGCAGCCGTTAGCTCGAGCTGCTTCGTTACACCTCTTTCTTTCTCTAGTGTCTGCTGAAGGCGTAGCTCCCTGTTATTAATGACTGCTGCTGCTGATTTGCGCAGGTGGAGGGACAGCATGTACCACGCTCTGGGATACAGCAGCATCCTGGTGATGCAGGCGACCATGACCTTTGAGCACAGAGACATCCAGACTGCCATGGCAACCATCAAGGAGGCGTTGCACACCTGTCAGAGGTGAGAGACGGGGAAACATGCTCTTCTTCCTGTTTATAGCCTTAATGTTTCAATCCATACATGTTTTTTTTTTGCAAATAAAATCATGTAATAAAACAAACTGCGGCACGACCCCTGTGGTTGCAAAAAGATTTCCGAAGCTGAAAAGTCCAGAAAAAGTGACTCATCCTTGAGTCTGTAAAGATGTTTGAAATAGCATTACAAGCCTTAAATTAGCCATGAATTGTCCAGAATAATAAAGAACAATCAGCAACAGCCAATTTCATTTTCTTCTTCAATTCTAGCTCTGAATCAGAGAGTTTATGTGAGTGGTGACGCTGCAGCGAGTAACTGTATAAATGGTGACGTGGCTGTGTGGCTACATGTGGCACAACCATAATGGGCACGTTCAAGTCTGAAAAGGGAACCCAGTGCTGAAGTGCCTTAAATACACATTCCTGTTCATGGCCAGCAGGAAGCAATAGCTGTGGTTTCAGAACAACGTGCAGTTTAGAGAACTCTGAGGGAACAGTACTGTTGAACTCATGGGCTTCAGTCATTAGTTTCAGGTCATATTAAATAAAAATGTATCCATTTTGTAATTTTATAGTCATTCTAAGTTTCATAAAGGAGGATTATCCAAGTTATAGTCATTGGCTGTCGATTTGTCGAGTTGTTATCTAGCTTGTCAGGCGTTCCCCCTTTTACGAAGCATCCGGTTCCAAACACCAAGATGTTAAAGGTAAAAACACTAATCTCAAGGCTTCAGAGCAGGACGTCACACCGGCTATGTCTGTCTTTTATGCCATTTATGATATGCATATATTCTAGAAAATTAGATATACTGTAACTTTGTGTTCCAAAAAGAGAAAAATACATTATCAGATTTTATGATTCACTTTTTAACTATTTGAAGCAATCCTGTCTGTATATATAAAGCTAGAGGAAAAGGAAAACACTCAGCAATGGTTCAGTAAATGGGAGTTGCCATCAGAGGTTTTTCTACTAATTGTTTTATTGCAATTTTATACTTGATATACTTTTAGTACTTCATCTCAAACTCTCTTTAAAATGAGAACTATTAGGCCCCCCCTGCACAGCAACGTTTAATGTCATTTCAAACTGCAGTAATAGAGACTGGTTAAATGGGAGATTTAAAGTCTCCTCACTGTTTCCGTAGGTTCAGGAAGAAGAACTCGATGGTTGGATCTTTGTCCGGGCTGATCAGCAAGCAGTCCAACCTGCAGGAAGGTTTGTAAACACATGTCAGCGGCCAACGAAATGATGTGTGGGCAGGACGTCTACAGAAAGAAAGAGAAGAAAATTTAAAGAAAGCTGAACGTCAGTGTGCTGCATTTGTGTGTTTGCAGGAGAGATGCACGCAGAGCTTTGCTACGCTGAATGTCTGCTGCAGAAAGCAACGCTGACATTTGTACAGGTCAGAAATGGTGTCTGTCTTTCACTGCCTGTGTGCCTGTTCACGTATTTGCTTCTGTTTCTCATATATTTCATATGTAAGTAGTTGAAAGCCCCTTTAAACTCCAGTTCCTGCAGTGGCTGCTACATGTTACTCATGTGAATGTGTGACAACATTAAAAGGGAGAGAACCAAAAGTTAGTTCTGATTGGAAAAGATAATTTTTTCCACATGTTAAAAAATAGTGTTTGTTGAGGTTGGCGCTATATTAGTAAGTGAGAAGCTGTTTTTTCAGTGAATATGTTGGATGTAGGAGAAATTGTCAATTAAATTTGTAATGTGAAATTAGGTTGAAACCTTTCACAACCTGCATGATGAAACAGAAGAGAAATGAGAAATGTTCAAGACACATCACAGGTCGTTCACTTCGTTTCAGTTTGGGTTCAGTTCAACCTTCTGGTTCGAGATGTTGCCACTGTGATGCCTTTTGTAACCACGAGCTAAGTGTTTTCACCATTGCCATTGTGGTGATTCAAAAATGGATGTGATGAGGGAGGGGTACTGGACAGTAAA
>VUQR01000382.1:0-16038 GCA_015108515.1 Hemichromis elongatus | reverse complement strand
AAACTCACTGGCTTCACTTTACACACTCGGAAAGTACATCTTTTGTGTGGTTAGAAACCATTTAGGATTTGAGTTCTGGAAGTGTGGCTCATGCCAGAATCATTACTCATGAATAGCTTCTGGTAAGACTAATAAGGCTGTTTAATTATATATTATATCTATATTTCCCTTTTCTAGGATGAGAACATGATCAGTTTTATCAAAGGAGGGATCAAGATTCGTACCAGCTACCAAATCTACAAGTAAGTGAATGTTTTATGGAGGAAATTAAACATTTTAAATGTATTTTAGTAGAAATATCATTGTTAACAATGGTGATTTTTATGTGTTCAATAGGGATTGTCAGAATGTTCTGAATGTCAATCAAGACCTGGCTGGCCAGTCGGATTCATTTAGACAGTTTGAGGGTGGAGTCAAGCTGGGCATTGGATCTTTCAACCTGGTGAGGTTTTTTTTTGTTTTTTTTTTACTTCCACAGGAGTCAGTTAATGTAGGTAAGTTGATTTTATTGCTTGTTTGATAATTAGGAGTATGTCATCTGCATATTGGTGAATGGTCAATATAGACTTGCTCGGGTACAGAATACAGCACATTCAGTATCCATATTTTTTTTTCTCCACTGGCCCATCAGGCCAATGTAAATGCTTTCTATACTTTATGTCTATATTTTTATATCATTACCTTAATATAATCTACAAGAAAAATGCCAAATTTTCTTCATTAGTTGGATGAAAGCAGTTAAAACTTTGGTTGTCTTCACATTTAAATCATCTACACAGTGCAACTGATGAAGCACATTTTTCGGCATTTTAATGCGAAAATACAGCCCGAAAAAGAAAAATATTAGTGAGTCCTCTGTGTAAGTTCTCAGTCATCCTGGTAGTATTAAGAGCTCACCCATCAGGCTTCTTCTTTTCTAAAACAGTTTTAAAACTGTAGCAGCCTCTTGGATGTGACAGCATCTTTATAAAACTTAAAGATGCCCAGTCACCTTCTTTTTAAGCTCTTACGATTAGTGAGAGTCCATTTCAGCCAGTTTGATTCACAGCAGAACTGATCGTCAGACACACCATCACTGGCCCAACATCCTTTTTTACATTACTCAACAGGTTATATTAAATCTGACACATAATGGCTCACTGAAAGCAAGTTTCTTTGATTGAATTTATTGAATGATGGATTATAGAGGAATCTTTTTGTCTTCCAGATGTTGTCTCTCCTTCCTCAGAGAATTTTGAGGTTGTTGGAGTTTATCGGGTTCTCAGGAAACAGGGTCAGTAAAACTCTGTTTAAAATAGCATTTTTTAAAAAAACGCTATAGGCTAAACAGAAATGATGAAAAATGATAACCCTACTGTCTCTATCTGTCTGCAGGGGTTCGGTTTGTCCCAGCTGAGAGAGGGAGCCTCGAGCCACAGTTTGCGGTCAATCCTCTGTGTTCTGACTCTGCTCTTCTACCACACATATGTCTCACTCATACTGGGTAGGGAAACCTCGGCTTCACCATCTTAATCTGGCTTCAATTGTCTGACCACAAAGGCCTTTGTGTCTCTACTACATCTACTAAATCCGGAAGTGCTTTGGTTTTCTCTTTGATCAGGAACTGCAGAGGGGAACCTGGTGGAAGCTGAAGCCCTGCTGGAGCCATACCAACAGAAATACCCCAAAGTAAGTAAACTGCAAACACAACTACCCAAACAATCGTCTAACTAAACTATGTCAGGATTAAAGAAGGTGAGCAAAGAACTACAACATGTTTTTTTGTTTTTTCTTTTAGGGCTCCATAATCCTCTTCTACTCAGCTCGCATTGCTGCGCTGCGAGGAAACTTTGAGAAGGTTTGTCCCTTCCTTTGCAGACCCTCCGTGCCAAAGTCCTAAATCCTTCAGCACAAGGATTTTAGCACAAAGAAGTAAAAAAAATTTAATTTGTCCTACTTTAGTTGGAATTATTGTGAAGTGAGTAGTGAGAAGAAGTCTTTTCTTCTTCACTTGTTTTTACCATCCCTCTGTGCTTCCTTCACAAACCTGAGCAGCAGATCCAAGTGTTCTGTGTGTCCTTCAGGCTCGGGCCAGGTACGAGGAGTGTGTGAGCAGCCAGCAGGAGTGGAAGCAGATTCACCACTTGTGTTACTGGGAGCTCATGTGGACTCACTCGTACCAGCAGGAGTGGGAACAGGCGTACCGCTACGCTGACTTGCTGTGCAAGGAGAGTCGCTGGTCCAAGGTACACAGATGTGTTCCATATATCAGACACATAAATGGAACCATAAAAGTCAGTGTTAGTTCACTATAATACCTTCTCTCTGCAGGCTATCTATGTTTACCAGAAGGCAGCGATCTTAAGCATGATGTCAGAGGAGGAGCTGAAGAAGACGGGGGAGAATGTTATGGAGCTCTTCAGGTCAGCCTGTTTTTTACATTTACTTTTTAAACACCCTGAGCTGAATCAACCTACGTGAAGTAAATTTGTAGTAAACATCAAAATGCTCGTGAACTGTGTTCATGATCTATTTTTTTATAGAGGGGAATTTTTTTTTAAATTAGATCTTCAAGTCAGTATTTCCACTTTTAAGCTCAGGATTAGCAATAAGATAATTTATAGGTGTGTGTGTGTGTGTGTGTGTGTGTGTGTGTGTGTGTGTAGGCAGGTGGAGGGGCTGAAACAACGCCTGGCTGGAAAGTCCATTCCAACGGAGAAATTTGCAGTGAGGAAGTCCAGGCGTTACAAAGCTGCTAACCCCATCCCCCTGGTCATCCCTTTGTTGGTATACAAACATACAGTCAGATGCACATAATAAACTGACTACTTTGACAGTGGTTAGTTTAGTGTGATGAACTCTGAATGAGCTTGAAGTGAAACATGACGCACAATTGTTGTCATTTTTAGGAGATGATGTACGTGTGGAATGGTTTCACCATCGTCGGAAAGCGAGCCGACTGTACCGAGTCCCTGCTGGTAACCATAGAGAAGGCAGAGGAGCAGCTTTGCAGTGACCCCAGTGAGCTCAACACTGCACCTCTGCTATTAACACTACTGCTAACACTGTGTGCTGCCAATAGTATCGTATGAGAGTAAAACAAGACTCCCACAGGGTTGTGTCCTGGGCCTGCTTCTATTTTGCTTCTGTTAGGGATTTCAGGTCTGAATTCATCTTAGTCTTTCATCTGTATAACTTTTAATAGCATTAATTGCATACATATTTTTATTGATGATGTTACACAGGATAGACGCAACCAAATGAGTTCTGAGCTGTTCAGAGACGTACTGGCTGCTCAAATCCAGCTAAATGTAGTCACATTGATTGGGCGATGTTTCATAATAAAGATGGACAGTGACCCAAATCATACAGCCAAAGCAACCCAGGAGTTTATCCAAGCAAAGAAGTGGAATATACTTGAATGCCAAAGTCAGTCACATTAGCATTACCCGACTAAACATGCATTTCACTTGTTGAAGACTAAACTTCAGACAGAAAGCGGCTGCAGTAAAGGTCCAGCAGAAGATCAAAGAGGAAGAAAAAGTTTTACATTTTATTTTGACTTCTTTCATTTGTCCAATTACTTTTAAGCCCCTGAAATGTTTAGTTTCTCACATATTTATGCAACCTTTTCGCTCAACCTATTAAATTAAAGCTGAAAGTCTGTATCTGAGTTGTTAAACTTAAAATAAACACACTAATGTATAGAACCGAAATAAGAAAACAGTCTCCGTCTAAATATGTACCTAACTGTACGTTCAAGAAATCTGTTTAATCCGTTCGATGATTGGTTTGACCGCTGTGTGGTCTTCTCTTTCAAGGTTCAATGTGCTGTGCATTCAGAGATGCTATTATGCAAAACTTGGATGTGACAAGCGATTATTTGAGTTACTGTAGCGTTTCTATCAGCTCCCCTGTGACATCAACAAGGCATTTTCACCCAGAGTACTGCCACTCATGAGATATTTTCTTTTTCAAATCATTCTTTGTAAACTCCAAATAGAATAAAATCCAAATAGCAGCTTTTGAAATCCTCACACCAGCCAACCTGGTCACGTCAATCACCTTTCTTCTTCCCATGTTTGGTTTAAACAGTCTTGATCATGTCTAAATGCACTGAGTTGCTGCAATATGATTTTTTTGTTGTTATTTGTGTTAAAAAGGAATAAGTGTAATAAGCGGTTTCTGTAAGACTATAACATTAAGAAAATGTAATTTATTTGTCTCAGAGTTTTTCTTCTATAATTAGCTGGTGTATTCCAGGAGCTAGATATATTTAAGTCTCTGTTCTGAACCATTTTATCTCCGATGCCGTTAGGGTGTCATGTAAGGCTATTACTGCTGAATATTAGCGCATGGCTTATAAAAGGTTACCAGTTTAATAAATCTATGTCTAACAGTCCATCTCTCATTCAGATCCGTCAGAGTTTCACACAGATGACAGCTGCCTGGTCCAGATGTTGAAGGGACTGTGCCTGAAGCACCTGGGCAGGTTACTGCAGGCTGAGCTGTGCTTCACACAGGTGCTCTCCAGGTAACACAAGCACAGATAAGAATACAAAACCACACAGACAAACTTGTGTAGGCACTTGATGCTGTTGCTTATCTTCTGAAATGAGAGATAATGCTTTCATTTGTTTTACTTTCAGTGAGGGTCGGATCAGATATGATCACTACTTGATTCCTTTCACCCTTTACGAGTTGGGTCTGCTGTATAAACAACAGGGAGACTTCCTCAAGGCCACCACGTACATCGAAAATGCCAAGTAAGTTCTGCCTAAACTCCTTTGTGTACTATACTATACTTTTATACACATTTAAACACATTTACATGTGTTTATAAACTCATATTTATTTCTGTATACCTTCGTATCAGTAGATACAGCTTTATATAGCCTTATATAATTAAATATGTCTTTCATGTATGTAATACTCTATAAAAGCCATTCCTAAACAGACTGCTCTAGCCCATGCTGTAATAGGAAGATTTTTGTAACTAAATAGGTGAATTGGCTAAAAGTTAGTAACATAACTGGGTAAAGAAATATAAGCGCAGATCAGCAGAGATTCTCTGTAAAATTTTTCTTGAAATGCTACATGTTCCCTGTTTAAATATTAATGCTTTATTGTGAATAAAATGTGGGATTATAAAATATGAAATCATTATATTGTATCGTCCTTAAAATTTTACACAGCATCAGAAATGAATTACAAGAGACCTCCTAAGTCTCACCTGGAGCACCAGGGAGCCACAGTTCAAAGTTTGGGAGTCACTGCTCTATACGTACCTTTAAATAAACACGGTATGATTCCCACATTCAACTTCTGCAACAACTCAGATACTTGTAAACTGCATAGGTGTGCTTAGTGTGAAAACATTACAGGATGTTACATTGAAAATTTACAACCATGACCTGAACTGTGCAGACAGGTAAAACAGCATTGTTTAGGTGGCACGAAATGCACAAAGCGAGGTATGTACGGTGGATTAGAAATAAATACAAACCAAAGAAAACGATACTGCGCGGCCAGGGATGCGAAACGGGTGTTTATTTAAGATTCTGATTGTGTGTCATCATCAGGACGAACTACAAGGACTACTCCATGGAGTCCAGACTGCACTTCAGGATCCACGCAGCCCTTAACAGCCTCAAAGGATCACCTGCCGGCACCCCATAATGCACAAAAAAAAAACATGTCAGACTGTCAGCTGTTTGTTTAGCTGAAGTGAAGAAAGAAGTGGAGGTGTGTTTGGGTTTTAACATTACACATCCACCTGGCATTTTTTTTTCTTTCGTTTTGTTTCTTTTTTGTTTTTTTGCTCTGACTTATGTTTTATATTTTTTATTTATTTTTCTGCAGTTTGGAAAGATGGGATAATATTTACTTGCACGTCTTCTACCAGTTAAAATAGAGACTTTACTGGTAGATGGAGCAATGGTTCAATCAATGCAGGTTTATCTGTAACTTAAAAATGGATACAAGCTCTTTTTGAGCCCATAAGGCTCTTTCATTCAGAGACACTTTGCATAGGAGAAAAAAATTAGTCTTCAGATTTCGTAGGTAATATCTGATTGGACTGCTGCACTTTTTCATGTAAAAGCACAAGATAAAAAAAATAGATATTATATGTAAGACCACTAGAGGGACCCAAAGATTGACAAGTCACCTAGGAAATCCAGTCAACAGGTCCAGCTTCTCTTTTGCAGCTCTGTGTTAGTTTCTTTGCATTTCTCTGTCTAAATGGGCCTAAAATTTAAATCTATTATTTATAATCTCGGTTATTCGTCATGGATACATATATAATTTTTTTTTAGGGCTCAATCATAAACACAGATGTGCTAGACTGCTAAAGATGAACACTAGGAACACACCGTCACTTTAGCAGTTTGCATGTTCTTTGCCTTTTTCTTTTCCTACATGCCACACGTGCACGTGATGCACAAATGTGTCCGTGCATAAGCAATCACAGCCTTCTCACCGACTGTGGCTTAAACAGAAAACACAGATACGGCGTAGTACACTCATTCCAAGCTCGTACAGACTGGGCAGTATGCACATCTTAAAGAAAAAAAAAAACAGTAATGCTGTAAACGCACACATTTAACAGCAATACAAACAAATCTGTGCTGTTAGTAAGTTCTGAGTTATTCTGTCGGTACGTGAGAGTCCACGTTCTATGTCTCAAACGCAGAGCCGCTTTGGTGGCACTGATCGTCTCTTAGAAGCCTGAAATAAAAAGCTCAAAATCTAACAGTTAAAAACACCTACAACATAACAGATACATTAACTTCTTTTTTTTTAACTTCTTTTTCTACCAGTACAAATCCATCCTTGAATTTAAAAAATCCTTATGTGTGAGGAAATGGTCCTTTTATACAGCCCCTCACTTTATACTCTATCTAAAACAAGTCATTTTAGATCTTGATGTCTTTTCTTCTAGACTTCTTGGATTGGAGCAAACAATCATAATAGTTGTTTTGCTTGTTTCTGACAAATAGCTAAATTAACCAATAAAACATTAATGGCTTCCCACTCAACTCCCTCTTCGGATGTCATGTGGAACTGTTACTTTCTAGTTAAGGCACGTTAGCCTGGGGAAGGTGTTGAAAGATCAATCCAAGGAGAGTCCCCTAGAAATACCTAAGAGTAATTGAATTAAAGGAAACAGCAGCGTATAAACCAAACCATAGACCCACGACTTACTACACCCCATTTTAGTATTTTGGCCACAAAGTCATGCAATGCTACTGCTATAATAATCACAATACCACATAATATGCTAAAAACAGATTGTTCTTGAGATTAACATCAACCATTAACATCTTCGGGTAACCTGTACAAAATTCCCAGTCTTATTAGTCTAGCTAATATTTAAATTAACATAGAGTATAATGTGGAATTACAGCTTACTTTGAAATATGGATATTTAGGGTTTTTTTAGCCACTAAACTTGAACTTCAGTCTGTCATAGACACCTAATTGAAAATATGTTATTACCGGTAAAGCAATAAAGTGCAGCTGGTTAAACAAAGTTAAAAATAAATACAAAAACAAACCATAACAACCCTTATTGTTTGTTTTGTTTTTAATCAAAGTGAACCAGCTAATATATTGACTAATATTTTAAATAAATAGTTAATATATAACTTCTGACTTTTAAATATGTATTGTTACTTGGTTTACCTTTGATGACGTCTTTAAAAAAAAAGCTGTTATTGTTGTTTGAGATCAGTCAGTGCTGGTGGACAAAGGCTTACTGCAATATTTCAGTATCACTTGCAATATTGTCCAAATTTACTGTGTTTGAAATGTGTGCAATACATTTTTAAAGCCATAATTCTCGTTGCCTTAGACTGAGATTAAGTTGCCCTGAAAATCATGCTAGCCCTGGCACCAGAAGCAACCTGTCCTCCACACCTGTTTTGAGTATAAATTGTGAGTTAATGATTACTCGGCAAAAGAAAGGTAGTTCTTTATCTGCTCAAAGAGATGATTACTTCATACTAAAGCAGCTCTGCCTTTGGGAAATATTTGGATTACTAAACTGTCCCTCACTTCATGTTTACTTAGCGGTGTGTTGGGAGAAAATACCAAGACTAAAGGCTTTACATTAATCCCAGTCGACATTCTTGTTGATTACAGCTTTGGCTATGATCACATGTTATGGAAGGTGTCTATTTGTTTCTTTGTTTATGTTGTGTTGCTTTGTGTTAGATATCATAAATTATGTAGATCTACAGTGTACACAAAGAGCAGCTTTAGTGTTTAATCATGTACAGTTGAATCACGAGAAGCACAATCTATACCTAAACATTATTATTATTATTATTATTATTATTATTATTATTATTATGTGCTTTGTGTTAACACAACAGATAATTACTCAGTTCTCAGAGGACAGTGAAGGACAGTTTATCCCTAAAAACTGCTGTAAGCTTAACTTAAAATGTCTGAAAAAAATGTACACTAATGTTCGTCAACGTAATCACATCTTTGCTTCTGTGTTAAACAGCAGTGTGACCCACTTGAGTTAAACTTGAATAAATGATAATTAGCCTTCTCCATTTCATGAATGTATCAACCTAAGACCAAATTCTCCACGTGTGTCTTGCTGGATGTGTGTTTTTATTTTATTTGAAGTGTTTTCTGTGCCTGTAAGAGTTTGCTTGGAATTGTTCTTCATGTCTTTGTGTGATCTGAAACTCTGCTTCCAAACTACGTAATTTGCCAATGTTCACTGATGACTTTAATGGTTATATTATTAATAATAACAGTATGTAGAAGACCACAGTCATCTGTCTAAAAAGGTTGTAACAATGAAAATGGTAAAGTCCCAGTTTTGTCCTGTTAGTATACTGCAGTCTTACTGCTAGCTAAAATTTCAGCTAAAATAACTTTGGACAAAGAAATATGACTTTGTAACGGTTGTTAAAAAATTGTTTTGGTAGTTTTTAAAAGATATTGTGTCTCTTTGTGCAATAAAATGTTGCTTGCATCTTAACAACGCAAGATGCAATTTTAGCATAGCACTCATCAATAGTTCCTCCTTGCTAGACTTTCCATAATCACAGCTCCATTACTTGGTAAGGCATAGCTGACATCCAGAACTGACTCAGCACAGGAAGTAAGGAAGTAAAATAATGAAACTTGTAATAGTGATAAAATAACCCTGAAAGCAGAATTACAAAGTCATATTATTCCTTTATTTAATATTTAATAAAACAAGGCGTTTTCTCTCTTCTGTATTAAAAAAAATGGTAAAATATTATTAAATGTATGCACAATGGCAGGGCTTATTCTTTGATGTAAAATTTAAATCTGTTCCAAAATCACATCACAGGTTCCTATTTTTTTAGTTGAACAAAAAATACCAAAGACAGCAGTCTCACAGACATAAAATTGCATCTTCGCCTCAAAAAGAGGCCCCAACGAGCTATTAGCCAAAAACACATCTTACCATTGAAAAGAACCGACAGGCCTAAACACTAACTACAGCAGTATCTTGACGTTAATATAAATGAATGATCAACAAGATAAATAATTCTAATAAAATAATAGGTAGATAACATGAGGCAGTGGAAGCAATTTTTTAGCTAGTTAGAAGCTAAGACGATTTACATCAATCACCAAAAAAATCACTGCTTTGTGTTTTTAAAATCTTCACCTTTTATTGCCACAAACTTTCTTCATAGAAGGCTTCGGGTCACGTTTTCATTTAATAGCTTAATTCAGTGCCTCTGTGGTTAATCTGTACATGTTTTTCTGTAGGATCTGCATCATTTTTTCTTCATAAGTTCAAACTGTTTTTGCTTTTTTGTTTTTCCCATATATGATGTGTTACTGCATGTGTTTTATGGCAGAAGGAGATATTAGAGGCTTTATGATTAGATGTGGTGATACGTATGGCACAATAAAATGAAAGCATAAGAATATTTCTTATTTTGAATTAAATTCTGTTTTTATTATTTATTATTATGTATATTGGTTTGTATGTTAGTCAGTGTGCAGTCGGTCCATGTTTTGTGTTTATGTTATGTAGAAAACAATGTCCAATGTAGCACACAGGTATATAAACAATCTGAACTAAAGAGAAAAAAAATAACTGAATATGAATGAGCTGAATATAGTGTTTTTGTGTTTATACAAATTAAACCCTGATGTACAAAAACAAAGAAACCCACCTTTTTTATCTTCAAAAATAAGATGTTAGGTAAATAGTGTTTGAAATTGTTTATTTGGCTAATACCAAGGATTTGAAGTCACATGACAATTATTTTGCTATTTTGAACAGGTCATGTAGAGTTAGGTGAGTAAGGCCTCAGTTGCACAGGTCTGGAGATCTGGCAACTACCTGTCACCGGGAAATAATGCAAATGGTTGGTTGAAACCTTGCAATTGCTTGGGTCATAAACTGATTGCTGCAGACACTCTAGTTTGTGTGGAATGCGTCAACTTGTCTGCAAACACCATTTGTTCTCGGCTGCAGCACTGAGGCATTACTTTTATTTTGAAGGATATCTGTGCACATGTGACATCACAGCACAAACCTCAATAAGACAAAAAAAATAATTGAGGCTTTTAAAAAAGAATAGAAATTAATTTGCATTTAGTGCCTTTTATTGTTTGGTTTAACTCAGCAGCTTTTAAAATGTCCCACTGAAAATTTGCTGATGGTTTGCTAGAAGATAAAAGATTCCTGTTATGTGTACTGTGTAGTAAATGTTTATTATATGTGTTTACAGTATAAATGTACTGTTGAGGTTACTATGTGCGAAATGTGTTCAATACATTTTGAAAGCCATATTTTTTTTTCGGTAGTTGCCTTAAATTCAAAAATAAAAAGCATCTTCCTTTCTTCCTACCTGTCATCGCCAATGATGCGGTAATGATTGGAAAATACACATCAACCAAAATATTTACATCTTTTTGGAGAACAATAATACATTTAGTATTATTAATTGTATGTTTTTATTCTACTACCATAATTTAAAATCTATCGTTGAAAAAAACTGACCTTTCTCATATTTTTAATGACTGTACATGAATAATAGTTCTGGAGATCCTTAGTACCCCCGATTTGACTTGACTGCAAAATGTGGAGTCATTGTGCATTACAACCAACGACCATGAAACAGCCAATCAACATAACATCCACTGACAAAAAGGATTTTAAGGTGAACATGGCATTGTTGAGAAGACGAACAATATTTAATATTACAGTGCTTGTTTTTTACCATTGCAAAAAGATACCGTTGAATTTAATTTTGGATGAAATGTCCAATATTAGAAATATGTTAACCTTGTTGACTGACTCCTGTAACATATACTCTCATATAAACTCTATTAAAATCTGTGTTTTGATTTATTTCGAGAAGAATGGTAGCATTCATATTGACTGTCAAACCTAAAATTCTTGATCTAGCCAAGAAATCCAAATTGATATGTCCCTGTATCTCAGGAAATGTTTGTCTTTGATGATTGGGGAAAAGGCAAAGAAAATTGCATGTTTGATTAGTGAAGGCTTTTATACAAACAACTGGTCATTATAGTTTTAATCAAGTGTCATTGAGGATGTGTGAGATAGATGGATAAATGAAAGAAATTGATAAATGAAAGAAATGGATAACATAACCACAATTTATCTTTGAATTGCCTATGGGAGCTGAGCTGATGCCTCTCTGTTAAAGTACACAGTGTTTTTGAAATGCTCTTTTATTGATTCATCATTGAATATTAACTTGTTTGTGTTTCTATCTGTTAGTTTTTCGTCGTGTTCTGCTGGATTTCCCGTCAGGTTCAGGTTGTTGTTGTGCATCAACAAGTAAGGCTTAGGAGCCAAACTTTCATTTATCAATTTATTCTTAATATCAATCAAACATTAAAAATGTATGGCAGCATGTTCCTCACCACCAAGCCAATCATTTTAGAATCTTAACAGTGTTTCTACAAGAAAATGTGTAGGACAACTGCACAAGTTATAAGGCATATTTCATTATATGCACAAAACATAAAAACTCACATAGGTTTTACAATCCAGTTTTGCTTCATCAAAATTGTCCTAGAAAGTCTTACTGCTTACAGGACTGCATAGGCAATCTTCCTGTGCTTGTTTTTCAAGCTGCTATCCAAATGCATGGACAGAGAATGTGGACATTAAAATATCAATTAAATCAGTCAGTTTAATTCTACTGTTATAATAAGCTGGCACAGTCATGGTAAAAAAAGAAAGTAAACAATCTACTAAACAACACACAGCATAAGCCTCTGAATAAATCTCTGCTATTCCTTGAACTGGTCCTTGTTTACCCTTATAGGCATGCACACAGTTGTTTGGTCTCATCACTAGGTTAAGTTCCAGCCTAATCTATCCAGATTAAAAGAGCAACACCTTCCTGAATTTTTACCTTAGACTCATCATGTAAGTTGGTAAGTTAGTCATAAAACTCTCCAAACACATATTTGTTTTGATTGCTTAAATCTGGGTTCTCTTCCAAATGCCTTTCAACACCCCCTCACCCTCCGGTCTTCATTATCAGCTGGATCAATCATCCTGTGTACTTATGTGTCCACACAGACAAGCTAATGATTGATTGGGGACGACATCAGTCGGCAGAAGAGAGATCGCACATTCCTCCCTAACAAAGAGAATAACTCTCTGTAGCTGCAGTTTATTTTGAGAGATTTATGCATTTTTAAAAAAAAAAGAAATTGCCCGTTAAAACATTTCTAAGGGACCAAAACAGTAAAGACAAGAGCATTTTCACTGTTTCATCATTACCATTACATTTCTCAGGATGAGATCTGCCAGAGTTTCTGTTTCCTTGCTATTTGTTCTCTTCATTCATTTCGAGATGGTGAGTTGGCCTCTTATTTATCACTTTTTTTGATCTGTTGATCAGAGTTGCACTGCATGGCTAATAAGGCCAGTACTCAGTACAGTATTGTGTAATAACTCTAACTGAGATTGAGAAAACTTACAGAATTTACAGTTGTTATACTTTTAATTTTGTTTTAAAGTCACTTTTGTTAAAACAATTTGGCCAAAACTTTTGAACAGTTTTATAAAATAACTAAAAATAACATTTTAGGTTGGGCTTAAGGGGAATTGGAAGTGTCACTGTGGCAAATGTAATCTGTTTTATGGCAGGAATCAAACAGGCACCCCAAGCCTGCAAAGTACTATTAACCATATGCCTATATATCATTTATTTACCTTCATCACCAACAGCATCCTGATGTTCTAGACCCATAGGTTCTCAAATTTGACTGAAAGCATAGAGTGATCAGTTAACCTGGTTAGCGAGTTACAACATACTTTCACCAATGCAGCTGTGTGTTGCTTTAAAAAGCTGCAGAACAGGTTTAAGCTTTATTTATTTACATCTATTGGAAATACTAGCCTGTGACCTCTATTATAAGGTGATTTAATGTGACATGTCACTAAAATTACATAACTTAAATACATTTCTTCTTTAACTTAGTAATCACTTTGATTACTACCAAACACACAGTTTAATAAACTTTACACTTATTGATGTAAAATGAATGGATTGATGAAATTCAAATTATAAGTAGGATACTTTAGCTATAAATGTAAACTGTAAAATAATAATAATAATGATAATAATTAATAAATAAATAAATAAAACATAAATAAACCATTTGTTTGATGAATCTTGACTAAAATCCACTTCCAGCCTGAGCAATAAGCAAAAACCCCCCCAAAATATACTGTTCACATACTGGTAAATTTATCCAATTTCCATCCTATTCTTGGTGAAGTCTAGATTAAACTTTCATGAAATCAAAGGTTTAAATAAAATACAATATAATACAATGCAGTTTTATTTATATAGCACATTTAAAAACCCAAAGGCACACCAATGATACAGAGAAACAACATAATTCAATTAACAAAATACAGATCGGGCACTAGCACAGACAGAAGGGAGGCACTAATAGACCGGAAGGGTTAAGTAAAATAGGTATTGAACCTCAACTCAGGAGGAAGGTCATTTCATGAATACAAGATATCTACTAAGAAGATAAAAAATTAAAAACTAAAAGAAGGTCATCAGGAGCTACTGGTGATGGACAGGAGAGCCAAATGTTTGCCATCTTTACTGATTCTACTCTCAGATCCAGTAACTGCTGCCAGTTTTTAGTGAAAAGACCACAGAAATGTGGATAAGATCTCAGGTTTGGAAAGTTTGTGTTTGTTTAAGGGAACAAATCAAATAAGCTTTTATTGATAGTCATCCAGTAGCAGTTTAAACAAACAACATAAAGGGGGTTAGAGTCCACGAAAAAAGGGCATGGATCAGTTACTGTGGGTTGTAATGTGGGAAAAAAAGATTGAGATTAGCATAAAAAGTCTTAAAATTATTTTTCAGGACAGACCTGCTGGCCTTTACCTGTTCCCCAACCCACAATACACTCAACCCCAGTGCCTGTCTTTGCAAGTTGTCAACCCATCTGCAGATCCATTTTGATTCTTTAGGTTTTACCCAATCATGTTCTGGTTAAGGAGTCAGATGGCCTGAGGGTAGAAGCTCCTCTTCAGCCTCTTTCCAGTGTGGAGTGGTCCGGAAGGCTGGACATGGCCATGCCATCTTGTATTTATTTAATTGAGTTTATTTAATTATTTTAAAGACGTTCATTTAACCGAGTTTAATCCATCCTTGAAAAATTGACTCTTCATTATTTAGGGATGTAGCCAAGAAGATAAGACAATGTTGCTGACTAACCAGTATTATATATCAAGAGGACCCTCACAAATTGAATGGTTTTGTCGTGTTTAAGACCAGAGAACCAGTTGGGGGGCACCAGTGTGTCTACACTTCAGATTGTGGGGTGGTTTGACTGGGCTGGACTGGAAGGAGACCCAGCTTTTCAGTGATGTTACAAAGCTTGGATAAATTGGAGCATTATAAAGGTCAGGTAAAGGTGTAAAATGCAGTGTCTATAAAAAAGAATCATCTGATTTTAAAGAGTTGTAATTTCACAGCCGTTCACTGGTCACTAAAACACATACTTTTAGAAAGAGGAGAGTTTCATGCCAGTCAGCAGTATAACAACAGCAGTGGTTCAATGGGATGAGTTTGACTACTATATGTATCTTCATTATATTTAGAATAGATACTAACACAGTGTAACTTGTTTTTTGTTGTTATTGTTGTTGTTTTTTGTTTGTTTTTTGCTTTTCCAGGTAAAACCATCAGACAAAAGTGACCAAGCACACGTACATGGTAAGCCCAATGTGACTGAGCAGGTCGAGCAGAAAATCCACAAGGCAAAGTTACCAATCCAATCTCCCACCCTACTGCCTACTACCAAGACCCCCAAGCCACCAGAGAGCGATGAGTATCTGGAATCATCTGCATGTGGGTATGTGGACTTGTTTCCTTAAGTGATTTAATTGTCATGGTCCTGGGTCGTGTGACCCAGTGTTCTGAGTTTTTTTTATGTTTTGTTATGCAGTTGAGGCTAGTTTCATTTCAGTTTATATAGTTATGTTCTGTCATGCCTAGTTACAGTTTTAGTTAATGAATTATCAAGTTTTCCTTTTGTCTCATCCCTGTGTTAAGTTTCTGTTGTCAGCTTGTCATGTTAAGTCCACGTGTATTTATCTGTCATGTTTCATGCCCAAGTTTTCTGTGTTAAGTTTGAGTCATGTCGGTGCCTCATTATGTTTCCTGTTTTATTTTGAAGGAGTCTTGTGTTCCTTGTTCTTCGTGTTTCACTTCCCTGGTCCTGTCAGTGTCAGCTGTTCTCCCTCATGTGTTTCCACTTCCCCTAATCACCCCTGTGGGTATTTAGTCTGTATGTTTCAGGTTAGTCTTTGTCAGATCGTCTGTTTTAACTCATCCACAGATGCCATAGTTTTTCCCCTCGTTGTTTCACTGTGTTTTCATGGAATTTCTAGTTTACTCAGTGTTCATAGTTTTCTTAGTTTCCCTAGTGTCATGTTTTTTCTCGTACCCTCAGCCACAATAAAGGCTCGCTTTATTTTGAAACTTAGTTTTGCCTCCACCGTGTCTGCTTTTGGGTCAACCA
>VUQR01000378.1:10566-23988 GCA_015108515.1 Hemichromis elongatus | reverse complement strand
TTTTACAGCTAAAAACCCCCAAACTTCCCGCTGCCACGGGGATGTGACATTCACAGAGAAACTCCCGGATCCTTCCGCTGACACGACCGCTGCGGCACACCTGCACCAGGGTAACCCTCCGCCTGCCCCACTCCTGCTAAACAGGTGAAAAGAGAGCCACAGGACCGCTGAGTCTGTGGTTGTATTTATTTTCTGCTGTGTTTTACTTTGACAGAGTGTGAACACGAAACACTCTTTTATTTTATATGCTGGGATATGCAGAAAATACGTTTCGGTGTTAAACACATTTCTTCCAGTCAGAATGTTGCATATAATTAATTTTTGGTTGATGTATAAAGTTAAAAGATTAAAACGAATAAAACACGTTTTAAAAACAGACTTTTTCATCTGATTACATTTTATATGAAGATTATGGAGAAAAAGTAGAACTGGGCTGAAAGATCTGTTGTTTTATTACCTGTTCAGGTTGGAAATCATGTTTTTAAAAAGTAACTAAGTAACTAATTACTTTTGAAAATAAGTAATCAGTAAAGTAACGGGATTACTTTTTGGGGGAAGTAATTAGTTACTGGTTACTTTTTTCAAGTAACTTGACCAACACTGGTGCTCAGTGTGGTGGCGTTGGAGATGTTGGGCTGTCTGAGGCCTCTCCATCACAGTCCAGGATCCGTTGCAGAGGGAGGCGTTCAGGCCCAGCAGGCTCAGTTTTCCAATCAGGTGCTGAGGAAGGATCGTGTTGAATGCTGAACTGAAGTCTATGAACAGCATTCGTCAGGTGTCTTATTGACAGGTGTGTTACTGGCATGTGGGCCTGAGCTGGGCCATGGGGGTTTACCAGTTTCTGCAGTGATGGGAAGAAACATAATCATGTGACAGTAAAGGTGACCTTTGACCTGTTGGATATAAAATGGTACTACTTGAGAGTTCGATCCAGTTTGGATGAGGTCCAGATGAGTGTGTGCAGGCGTTAGAATCACAGGCTGAACTGAGAGCTCTCGCACTGTTATCAGGCGTGCACATTCCTCCAGAGCGCACCTCCTCCTCGCGCCAACAGCTCATTATCAGCTCAGTCAGCATCGGTGGCTCCGCCCAGCAACTTGGAAGTAACAGGTGTGGTAAAAAACGGAAACAAACAACCACACAAGCCTGGTGCAGAGACTGAACTTTACCTTCATTTTATGATCATTCTATGTATTCACATGCATCAACATGTCCCATAGAAACAGACACCCACACGATTGATAACATGAGTTTGTTCAAAAACACATGATTGTCTGCACAGACGTTTGGTGTGAAACCAGAACCATTATTAAACGTTCAAATGTGTTTCAGTCTGGGCCACAGAATAAACTGTAAACAGATTCTGATGACGTCTGGTGATTCATGCATTTTTCTGTCCTCATTAGGAGCCGCTGTACAAACACTCAGACAGGCCGGAGCTTTAAACTGTGACTGATCAGCAACAAAGGAACCTCCCCACCACTACACCAGCAGCTCCAACTGTGAGCAGGTTTTAAACTGAGCTCAGGCCTCAATGATCAAACTGGTGACAACAAAACCTTCATGCACCGTGTTCATCAGGGCTGCAGACCCAGACATTCCCTTCTTACTTCTTACAGGATTTTTTTTCATCAAAAAACATAAAAACATCAAAGGCTCCATAGAAAATCAAGGTACGGAGCTGCTGACTTACACTTAGATAAAACATTTAAATGCATCAATAAGTGTCAAAAAGGAAGGGCTACTAGCTGTAGCAGCACTGTTGTTACTGACTGATGGGAGATTAGATTCATGTGAAAACAGCAGACGGTAAAAATGGTGAAAATCTGAATGAAGTCTGGCTCCGTTCGGCTTTTTAACGACTTTTTCTTCATGAACAAACTTTGACTAAGGCGCACAAACAGCCGCACACACAGGCGAGTAAAATCAGACACATTTTGAATGAAGTCCGGTGCAGACACTGGCTCCACGTACAGAGGAGTTCAGGTCTCCTGCGGTCGGTATCGATCATTGATTAATACCCGAGTTTTAACGTGTTTTTGATTGGCTCTCGCAGGAAACGTGACCGACTCTCCGTCACCGGGAAGTTTGACTGACGACGGAGGGACTCAGTTTAAATATCGGGATCCATCAGGTTATTGAAACTCACCGGACACGTTGAGCTTTCCTCCCAGGAACCAGCCGATCCTCCCGCTGCTCAGGTCGCAGTCCCGGACCCGCTGGAACGGTTCCGCCCAGCGGAGCCTATCGGCGGCGGCGGACCCCCAGAACCGATCTGGGTCCGTGACGGAGAGCCGGTACAGCTCCCCGTGGGAGAGCCGGGACAGCTCGGTGCTCCAGATCCCGGGGGCAGGAGGGGGAGCCTGGTAGGACAGACACCTGGCGGGTTCCGGAGCCCTGCGGCGGCTCAGCACGGCCCTGAAAAGCGCGGGACCCCTGCTGCGCGCGGCCATGTCGATCCTGAGCGGTCAGCTGTGAGACTGGAACACCTCAGCTGCTCAGAGCCGGCCCCTCTGCCCTCCCATCCTCAGGTGTGTCCAGGTGCAGCAGGTATGGAGGAACAGTAGTGCCGCGTTTCTGTGCGCCTGTTCCTGCACCCTCAGCATTATGAACATTAATTATACCTGAAGTCTGAACTTTTATTTATGAAATAAACTTTTATGAATATGAATTCACTTATTATACTATTTTAGACAATTTATCTCACATTTATTCAGAAACATGTAATAAGAATATGTGGTGGAGTTTACATTTCTAATGTCATAATGATGGATTTTTATATTGGTTCTGAGGTTTAAATTAAAGTCAAAATGTAAACTTTTATCTGCTTGTTCTCACTTTTTAATGTTACATTTATTCATTAGAACTCACATAATTCTCTTTCTCATCTTCTTACTGGTGAAAACCCGTTACATCACTTCCTTTGTGAAAATAAAGAAACCATTTAAATTTGAGCTAAGGTGTCCCAGGCTGAACGTCCAACCTGTCACATTAAAACCTGCAGATGACACACCTGTGAAGTTAGACCTGTGCGAGCAGTTTCAGTGTTTTGCATTTCTAATGGAGGCTCTGTGGGTCGAGTGTCAGGTCCACAGATGTGGAAAAACCTGCGGCACAGAAACACACAGAGCGTGCAAAACACGACTTCCTGTCACAGCGAGGTTGGAAGACCACACACAAGACCGAACGAGTCAAACAGGAAGTCCGTTTGTCACCAACTCTGATCGTGAGGTCGTACTTCAGAAGAGAAGCTGCTAGATTTATAAAACATGAAATGTCTGCAGTGGACAGATGCCAGGATATCCATGGTTACAGCCTCGGATGCTGTATCACAGGACGGCTGGTCAGCTGCCCAAACAACTACTGTAATCTGCACATTTCCACTTCTTTTATTCCCAAAATGATGAACATTTTTTTCTTTGTCTGTTTATAAAGAGATGAGCTGAAAAAAGAGGCTTTGAAGAATTAGAGACAGGAAGTGTTTCCTGTGTGCATAACAACAATAAAACATGAAAAAAAAGACACGATTAATCTGATTTGAACATCTCATACCCGCTGTGAGCGACAGCTTCAGCTTTAACCCTGTGAGCGTCTGAGCGCTGAAGCTGCTGGTGTCAATCAGCTCGCCAACGTCCACGTTAAACCTGCGGCTCCTCGCACGCCTGCCAGCCAATAATCTGTCACAATTACTAGAGTGCATCGAAACTGGGATTAACAGCTGCAGCTCTGACAGGCTGACATGGAAAACATGGCAGACTTTAACAGGTAAACAGTGGCAATCAGCCGTTGCCACAGTGGTTAAACCGTTCAAAGGGTTAGGGTTATCTGCTGATTGAATCCTTTAAGCTCACCTCTGTTCAGCTGGAAAACAGCTGGATTACATCAGCACCTATCACAGAGGGGCACGGCTGACACAGCAGAGGTCAGAGGTCAAAGAGCGGGACAAATGATCTCACGGAAAAATTCCAGGTGCTTTATTCTGAAAGTGCAGTGGAGGAACTTTTTGTGTGTTTGGGCTGGAATCAGACTGTATATAAAGGACAGTCATTCACCTGTCAAAGAGGCCACGCCCAAAATAATACAAACGTTGAGCCGTCTTTATTTAAACTGAAATTCGGTGTGGCAGCATTTCTGATCTGTGCTTGTTTTACCATTTTATTTTGAAATGGCTTGTGCTTTCCTTAGTCCCTAAGGACCCCAAAACAGACATGACACATCAGTAATAACTTATTTATTAACAAACAGTTACAAGTTACTGTTTACCGAGCACGCGGCGCCAGTATCACAGGTTTGGTGCAGAGTGCCACCGTGGCCGCTGAGTTCTTGCAGCTCTTAAACACCGTAAACACAAATGTTGTGTTTGTCCTACTTTAAAGACTCGACACCAGCTGGGCAGCGTTTATTGAGCCGCCTGGGACCGCCTCCTGTTCGATGCTGCTGATTGGCGGGGGAGCATTTCCCTGTACTCCTGTCTGCTGCGTCTGCTTCAGGTGAGCTTTAGTCTGCAGGTGAGCCTTGAGAAAGGTGAGCAGGCGGAAGTGTTTTCCGCAGTCGCGGCAACTATACGGCGTCTTGCCGCTGTGGATGCTGCGGTGCCTCATGAAGCTCGTGGCGAGGTTGAAGGTCTTGGGGCACAGCGAGCAGCGGTACGGTTTCTCCCCGGTGTGCATGTAGCGGTGGTCACGCAACAGCTCCTTCAACCGGTAGCTTTTCCCGCAGATGTCACAGTGGAATGGTTTCTCCCCAGTGTGGCTCCGCTGGTGTGTGCGGTACTGCGACGGGTTTGGGAACTTCTTGCCGCAGACCTCGCAGCTGATTATGGCATCGACAGCGGGCAGCTCATCGGCGGGCAGTTCATGCGAGTGTTTGCTGATGATGTGGTTTTTCAGGCAACGGAAGCTCTTGCCGCAAACGGAGCAGAGCTGCCGCTCTCCAGTGTGCGTGGTCTGGTGGCTGCGCAGGTTGGCGGCCTGTGTGAAGCCCTTCCCACAGGTGGCGCAGCGGAACGGCCGCACTTCCTGATGCACCAGCTTGTGGCGCGTCAGGTGGCAGGCGTGGTAGAAGCTCTTCCCGCAGACATCGCAGATGAATGACTTGTCGAAGTGCGTGATGCGGTGCGTCTTCAGCACGCTCGTGCAGGCGTAGCCTTTCCCGCAGATGTCACAGTGGCAGCTCTTCTCGCCGGTGTGCCGTGCCTTCACGTGCAGGTCACGGTGTGCCTTGTGGTTGAACCTCTTTGGGCAGAAGTCGCAGGTGTACGGCAGCAGCCCGTGATTTATCAGCTCGTGTTCACGCAGTTTCAGGACGCCAGTGAACCGCGTGTTACACACCGAACAAGCTGGGTGAGCCTTCTTCTCGTGGTCGTTGAGCCGCTCAGTGTTTGGAAACAACATGGCGCAGTGTGAGCACTGCAGGTGAGTCTCTGCTGCCTCACCAGACGCCACTATTGGAGGCAGCCTCCTGCGGCCGCGAGGCCTCTCCCTGACCCCGCCCACCACCACTGAGGCTCTGCTGGATGGAGGCGATGTTGAGCGAGCATAAACGTGGTCATCGACCTGAAGCGCAGGCGAGGAGGGGGAGAGCTCAGTCCCCTGACCCAATACATCAGGTGTGCTTTCATTTCCACCTGCAACAAAGCAACAGGAAGTCTGTGAGCTGGTAGTCAGTCAGACAGTACTCGCACAACTGAACGCTTTTCTACTTTAACCAGCTATCAGGTAAACTGAGAAAATATGACATCACAGGCAATTTTTATGCTGCGATGTCACGCTACAGACAACATCCACCTCCATGAAGGTGGTTAACCTTCACCAAACACGTGCCTGTCGGGAGGCGCGGCCTGCTGAGTAACACCCACACTGTGGATAAGAACCTTGTGTTTTTCAGGTTTAATCAGTGACCAATCAAAAGAGTGACTGATAGCGGCGGTGTCTCACCGTTAGCATGGCTCTGCAGTGACACCAGCACACACTGCGAGTCGGCGGCAGCATTCTGAAAGACAGAGGACGTGTTAGTGTTCACTTAGTGCTCGTTCTCCGGCAGTTTGCTGGACTCACTCACTGACCCCGTAAACCAAGATGTAGGTCTGCTCTGAGGGGGGGAGGGGAGTGACGCCGACGCCTTCGCCTGCAACACATGAAATAGCCAATATACGACTTGAAGCATTTAGGTGGTGATGTAATCATTCTTTCGGAGACCCTGTCCCAGCTGTTTAAACTGCAGCCAGTCAGAGCTCAGAGTACTTACCTCCTGCTGTCTGCGTTGTCTCTGAAGGATCCTCGCTCCCATAATGCATCTGGCCCACACTCTCGCCACTTTTCATAATGCTCAGATCGACCAGCTTCAATATTTTCTCCACAGCTTCAAAACACAGACGCTCGACAAGAGTGCCGAGTTTCTCCTGTGAGGAAAACCACCACAACATCACGATAAACCAAAAGGGCACCGCCCCTCTCCCACCACCCGGTGAAACCAGTGCCAGGCCTCATGGTTAATGGGCTCTCCCACTGTAAACATGCACACACGCGACCAGTTATACGCTATGGCGGGCAGAGCGGCCCAAGAAAGAAAAAACACATGAAAACATGGCAGAGCCGACTGTGTCTGCTAGAACTGCAGAGGAAGAACACCCTCGGCCTCAGATACAAAGAATGTTTCGCTTAAAAGCAGAACAGAAGCACAGCTGTGTGTTCAGTGTGAGCCAAAACAAACCCACAGTGTGAAAAACAGCCCATGTAACCTGAGGAAACGTGCGGCCGTAGGTTTACTCTAAACATCCTTTTAGCTGTGCTTAGCTGGATGTCAGTCTGATGTTACAGCGGCTGTGTCGAGCTCGAGCCGCGAGTTTGAATGAACTAGAACCACGTCATATTTTTGGCGCTACGTTGTGGTGAGATGAGTTTGTGGGTGTTGTATGCGCAGCGTCGGCTGGAGCTGGTACCTTTCGTGGAGGTATGGATCTATTGCAGCGGTCCCCAACGTTTTGTGCCCCATGCACCGGTTTAATGTCAGACAATATTTTGATGGACCCACTTTTAAGGTCGGTGTCTTGGATATATACAACAAAATAAAATAATACGACAAAGACACAAACTGTGAAATGTGATAAATATATTAATAAACATGAATTTACTGTGTACTTGTGTAACTTTATTAGCAGTGTCTGCTGACCGTAGTGTGCTCGCTAGCCTTACTCGGTCGGCTTGCAAAGCTAGCCACGACTATCCTGTCTCTGTCGAATTGCTTAATGTCCGATCTCTCTCCAGCAAGGGACCTCTTGTCTCCCATCTTCTTAATGAGCATAAACTGGACTTTTAATGTCTGACGGAGACCTGGCAGCTCTCAATCTGACCACTCCGCCTGGATTTGTTTACACCTGTCAGCCCCGTGTGTCGGGACGCGGCGGTGGCCTTGTGATCCCGTACAACAGCAAACATGAGGTTTCCTCTCTTTCTGCTCCTGCCTACTCCTCATTTGAATCCATGTTGATACAATTAATGAACCAATTCCCACAGTATTAGTTGCTGTTTACCGCTCACCTAAACCCAACTCTGACTTTTTAACTTTCTCGCTGAAATCCTACTCTCATCTACTGCTGGGCGATTTTAACAGCCACACTGACAACACATCAAATTCATCCACAAGAGATTTTATATCCTGTCTGGACAATTCTGGCTTACACCAATATATTAACGCTCCCACACACTCCAAAGGACATATTTTGGATCTTGTTTGCTGTACTGGGGTCACTGTAAAGAACTGTGCTGTACTGGACATGCCTTTTTCACATCATAAATTAGTTTTATTCAGCGTTAGTCTACAAAAATAAACAAATATTGGAGGCATTGATCTGTCTTTCCCGTGGCATTAATAATTTACCTCCCATTGATGCCTCAGCTTCCAGAGACGATCTGGTATCCCACTATAACAATGAACTTATCAACCTCTTAGATACCTGGGCTCCCCAAAAACCGTTTCTTTCTCTCGCTCTGCCCCCTGGTGTTCATCTGAACTTCGCCAACTTAAAGCTACTGGACGCCACCTGGAACGTCTCTCCAGGAAAACAGGACTTACTATTCATAAGGACATGTATCTCAGTCATATACAATTATTCTTATAAAATTATATATATTATTATAAAGAAGCTTATCATGCTAAATCTGCCTGGTTTATTCACAACTTTCTTAATAACTTAATAACTAACTAACTTAATGGCAATAAAACAGAATTTATTTTAATAGACAATAATCAAAACTGGTCCCAACCAGAAGTCTTTCCTTATCCATTGATCCCTCTGCTGTCACCCCCTCCCCTCAGGTTAAGAGTCTTGGTGTCATCCTCCACAGCACATATAAATAATATCACTCAGTCTTCCTACTTTCATCTCCGTAATATTAACCGCCTTCGTCCCTCACTCACTCCAAACAGGACCACCATACTTGTGAATGCTCTTGTCACATCTCTATGGTCTCTCTCTCCATAAACAGCAGTTAGTTCAAAATACAGCTGCTCATATTATTCCCAGTATTAGATCCACTGAACATATAACACCTGTTCTCAAAGAGGTCCAGATGCTTCCAATTCACCTCCGTGTCAATTTCAAGGTCCTGCTTCTTGCTTTCAAAGTGCTTCATAACCTCGCTCCTCCATGTTTATCTGATCTTCTCCATACGTACTCACTCCCTCGTACGCTCCGCTCTTCTTCAGCTTCCCTTCTGTCTGTCCCACCTGACCACCATCAGAGCCTTTAGTTGTTCTGCCCTGAGACTTTGGACACTCTTCCACCAGATCCTTGGATTACAAAGTTTCTCACTACTTTTGAATTATGTTTAAAAACCCATCTATTCAGAACTGCATACACCTGGTTCCGTCTTAGTCCATTTTTACCTTGCTCAGCTTTTATACTTTCATCCTTGTTTTTTTTCTTATTTACCTTTTGTTTAAATTCTATTTTGCTGTGTTTTGTTATATTGTATTGTTGCTATTGTTCTGTGCTATTGTGAGGTGACCTTGAGGGTCTTAAAGGCACCTTTATATAAAATGTATTATTATTATTAAATAGATGCACACCCATATGTAGTGAGATGCCTTGTATGTACATATGTTGAAGTTGCCTCGTTCGAATGTTTTCTCTGAGGCTGCAGTGCCATTTGGAGCAAAAATGAATATAAAGTTTACAGCATATCACTATTTATATTACTTACTGTAGACACTGTAGAAAAAGCTTTATGTTGTGAAAAACTGAAATCTGGAAATTCAAATTGTTGTGCCTTATTTTGTTAATTTTTTTTTTACATACATTCTATTAGAAAATACAAATGTGTGTGTGTATATATATATATTAAAAAATGTAAAAAAATAAATAAATAAAAAAAAGACATCACAACCAGCTACTCAGTACTTGAGTAGTCTTTTCACCAACTACTTTTTTACTCTTGAGTCATTTTTTGAACGACTACTATACACTTTTACTTGAGTAATATTTTAAAGTAATGCTACTCCTACTTGAGTAAAACTTTTAGATACTCGACCTATCTCTGCGCATATAGTGGAAAAGTGGCTTCATATTTGCCATTTTCCAATTACAATCATGTGACCTGAACACTAACCCATATTTGGAATTTGTGAGGTAAAAGCAGAAAACAGCTTCTGCTACAGGTGAATGTCTTTACCTGTGTGTTAAAGGGAAAACCTTTCTGTTTCTGTAACTTCAAACATGCCCACATGTAGCGGCTCAGATTTCAGTCACAGGTAGAAGGGAGGTGCCAATTTTCAGGCTTTAGGCTTAATTAGTTTAGGTTGTAATTATTTGTGTCACTGTGTTAATAAATTATTGGGTAACTAAAATTAGAGGATTGGAGGACTTGAAAGTGAGTAAAATCACTTAAACTTCTTCTGCGTCATCTTCCTGCACGCACACCGCGAGCACGTGGAACCGGGAGAACTGGAGTTGAGCTAGCTGCTAGCAATAGTTCCCTGGGCTGGCTTACCTCGGCTTCGGGGCTTTGTCTGTTTAAAGAAGCTTCCTCTGCCGCGCTGAAAATCTCCGTCACCACCGCCCCGGCCAGGCTGTTGACGACGAGGGCCACTTCATTCCTGAAAGTGGTTAAATCAGCCATCTTTTACGAGTTCCTGCTCTCAGTGATCAGTTAGCTTAGCAACCAAACCGCTAATGCGGAAAGAGGAAGTGACGTCATGTACTCGTCCCGCAGGCACTGGTTGGGAAAGGGACCATAAGCAGAAAGTGACTAAAAGTAAATGTGTTTATTTTTTGCTGAATATACTGAAGGCTTCACGCATTGCATAATAAACGTTATGAAAAATCCTTGAATTATAAGATTTTAGAATATTTGGCTTACTTCTGTGTGGAATATGAATGTAATATTAACAGGAAAAGTATTCTGATAATGATTCTGAAATAAAATGTCTTCAATAGAACAGAATAGAAATATCCTTTATTGTCCCTCTTTGGGAAACTGTCGAGGCAGATTTACAACATTAATAAAAACATACTCGGACTCAAAGAAATGTGCAGCTGAGTGGAATCATTTGTGCAAAAAATGTGCAAGAAGTGCTGTATACTTGTGCTAAAAAACGACAATGACAGACTATTTACAGAAAATGGAAAAACTGTGCAAATACCAAGGATGTACACACTGTATTGTGTTTGTTGGGAGCAGTGATGGTTATAAAATGTGACAGCTGCTTGGAGGAAGGACCTGCCACACTACTTTGTGCACCGTGGATACAGCAGCCTGTGACGGAAGGAGCTCCAATTAGGCTGCCACAGCTTCATGCGTGTGGTGGAGACACTGTTCAAGAGTCCTTCTGTCTCCTACCACCTGCACTGGGTCGAGTGGGCATCCTTGGAGAGAGCTGGCCTTCCTGATAAGCTGGTTCCTCTCAGCTGTAGATAAGCTGCTGTTCTAGTAGACAACATCATGATGGCTGATGATGTGTGTGTGTAATTTAATTAATAAAGATATCACAGGAAAAACAGCATTAAATGGTATAAAAATATTTTTATTTTGAAAGGTGCCTGCTTTTATTCTAATACTAAGAGCAACACCTAAATCTGGAACTAAATCAAATTTTACAATTCATCCTTCAATTTCATTACCTTAGTTTTAGAACAGGACTATGAAGATGAGTGAACCTGGTTGGCCTTTTTTAACTTAATTTGTACTTTTTTCCCCACCTATCTGGTTAATTAAGTGATAGAAACCATCCATTTAAATTACACATTTATGGTACTAAGAGTGAAAACCAAATAGAAAATTTGTGAAATGTATAAAATTCTGCTCTTTTAAAATGAGCAGCAGATATTTGCTTCATTTGTTTCAGCTGGTTAGTGTTTGCTGATTGTGATTTAAAAAAAATATTGAGAAGCTTCCAAAGTGTTTGTGTTATTCAATTACAAAAAATGCTCAACTCATTCCAAAAATACTTCTTTATTTTCCACCCTGCTGAATCTCCAGCTGGACAAGCATCTAATAATAATAATAATAATAATAATAATAAAATATTTGAAAAAACATTTACATTCACAGTGTTTCAGTCAAGCAGGTCCAACTATAAAAACACAAAAACCAACAGGAAGAAAACATTAAATATTCTCTGATTCCCCCAAAACATGGATATAAAACATGAACACACACACACACACACACACACACACACACGTCTTTCCCAGTCTTTTAGCAAAGTCACTCTGACCCTCGAGGCTGAGCTGAACATCACAGCGTCAGCGTTCACCTTCACAATGAACATTTCTTTCCCAGGAGCGTGGCGAGCACAGCCAAACACCGTGTTGTTGTTTCAAAACGTAAGTTAGCATGCATCAGTATGCTAATACGGATTAGCATGCTTAATGCTAGTGCTCTGTTAGTATTAGGCTAATTTAGCACACTAACAATTAAAAGCATACTATGTGTCATACAGTGCAGGAAATACCACCTTTTGCTGGCATTGTTGCATGCCAGTAGCATGTTCAAATATTAATACAAACTAAATTTAATATTGGTGATTAATTTTTTTTTGAAGTCCTAAAGTTTGCTAGCTGATCCTTATAGTATAACACTATTTTACATATATTAGCTCGTTAGCTAAAAACGACTTTTAATAATACAATTTTTTATTAATACTATCATGACTAATCATATTTCCCATTATTTGTTTCACAGTTGACATTTATTGGCACCTGCAACTTTTAAAATCATTTTTATCATTTAAAATCAGAACGTTTTTAAATCTCTGACACTAAGAAAATAAAGTAAAATATGAAGCTGCAACAAACTGCTTACATGATCAATCCTGATGATATTTTAACAGATAGTAGCACACTAAAACAATATTGCTGTAATTTAATACTTTATATTAGCTCTTAGCTTTGTTAGCATACCAGCAGCTGACATTTGAACACACTAACTTTGCATAGTAACAAGTGATGTTTTGGCCGTTTTTGTTTCAGTTGGTTGTGCTCTCTGAAAGAGCCAATCACGTCACAGTGCTGCCTAAACAGGACACTTTCCTCCTCTTTGGTTGAATCGGCTTCAGCTATGTTCATCTGATTCGCTGCAGCTTTGAAGTCGTGGTGAAGAGGCGGTCCTTATCAAGGCTCCGCCCTCCTCCTGCTGCTGTTTAGATGAGCTGGACAGGTCAATGGCCACCTCCTCATCTTCTTCCTCCTCCATCAGCTCTTCCTCCTCCGGCTCCCGGGCCTCGCCCGAACCTCGTCGTTCCGAGGTGTCGCAGAACGAATCAGAGCGCGTCGAGTCAGACGCTGGAGGGCTGGAACACTTTTTGGACATTTCCAGAGACTTCTTGTGCATCCCTGTGGGGGCGGAGTCAGATTCAGGTTCAGTCCAGTGCAAACTTCAGTGCTATTTCCAATTTTGTTTACTGCTAGTATTGTGAACACATTCAGGCCAATGTTACACGCAGCGCTTCATCAATTACATTAAAGGCTTATCGATCACTGATCAGTGTGTATTGATGCTGCTGTGGTGCACGTGTGGCACTGACGTGCATGCGGCTCACCGAGCAGCCAGGGGGCGCAGGATCCCATCATGCCGTTCTTGGCAGAGTTGAGGATGGACTCGGGCAGCGGGATGGAGTGTCGCACCATGGCGCCGTACAGTCCGTACTCTGCCATGACGCTGCTGCGACCCCAGCACTTCTCACGCTTACGCCACTTGGCCCGCCGGTTCTGAAACCACACCTGGAAAAAAAACAGAAGGTACAGAGGTCAGAGGTCATGCCCAACACCTGAGCAGGGAAACGAATAAATAATGTGTTACACGAAGAAATAAAAATAACATGATTCCAGATTTTCACAGAATTTCTGGTAAATAAAGTTCAGAATAAAGAATAAAGTTCAGTGCCAGACCCTCATATTACCCCCCCCCCCCCAAAAAAAAAAAA